>JAZGTJ010004684.1:0-29943 GCA_036877575.1 Botia almorhae
CCTCAGTGCACTGAAGCTAAAACAATCATGTCTCAAAACAATTAAATGATGGATTATCACTACTCACCTTGCTTGTTTATTGTGGTCTTATTCAGATTATTACCATAGGATCTTGACATATGTCACTCCATGCTCTGCTTCTTGTGGGGTTTCCTTTGTTACAGTTTCCCAGCATGCATTTCTCCCGTCACCGTGCCTGTGTTATTATATTCAACAGAACAGTGCCTTCTGCAGAGAGCCAATAAATTTGCTTAACGACAGTACAGAACATTTCTGAAACACAGTGATGAGGAGTAATTGTCTGGTTTGGATTGTAGCTATTAAGATGTTTCCCATTGATCATCAGTGGAGAACAACAAGAACTCATATGAGAACCATAAGTAATGCTTTCCACTTTCCACAACTAGTAATCTGAATGTTCAGCAGTGTTTTTCTTAGTTTATCTTACCTTGTCATGCAGCAAACTGTGAGAGGTTTGTGGTTTGCCCTCATTAGCGTGAGATAAGCCACTAAGATATCGTATTGTATATCCTGAGAAGAAATATGATATTTCAAAGCTGGCCACGAAGTGTGCTTCTAAAAAAATACTACTACTGTACATCAGTAAACCTCAGCAACATATTACAGTATATTTACTACACTATATTTCTGAAGAAGCAAAATGATCTGTCGGTTTTAAGGCAATATAACCCTTTTAAAATTATTACAACAACAGTCCAAATTCAAATGACTATGAATTAAATGCTTGAGTTGCATCAATCAGCTTCATTGAACATTACTGCATGTATATTCAATGACCAAGAATGATGGCTAAATATCACTGACTTTCTCATTATATGCACCCATAATTTCTGTTAAAAAGGCCCCAGCTCTTCCAGATTCATGTGTCAAAAATGAAATTCATAAATTCAGGAATATCTGTCTGCTCAAATGTCCTCAGACCAAAAATAGTAGCTGATCAGTGGTTTCCCTGACTACAGTCCCACCGTAAAGATGAGCAAAAATGGGTTTTAAGGGCCTTGATCTCACAGACATCCTTGACACATGGGAATAGAATAGCAATACAGCATGTGTCTTATAGATTGTGATGAGTGACGTCAATATGGCTGATGATTTTCCTGCATTGTCTTTCTAAAGACACTTAATTAAACCATTTTACTCTTATGCTTAGAAAGACAATGACTCCTTACAATAGATGCAACTTTGTAAATTGTTTAATCATCCCATACACATGTACATATAAACCCACATATACAAGAACATGCCATTGTTACACTTTGATTGCACCTTTGATTTGACACCAAATCAATCATTTTAAAATAAAGTTTCAAATTTTATCTAACTTAGTTTCTCTGGTAACGTATTTGCATAATAAGCGCTAACGCCAGAGGCAAAATCATTTAAAACGTTTACTCCTAAAACCCATTTAAATGTTGCTGTTCTATGATTTTCCGTTTGCTGCTTTATATGTATTTACAGACACCATAGGTGGTTTGGCTGTAGCTGTCCAAGTTTTCCATACATTTCAAATCAACCTATAGTATAACATTAATTTAACTAAAACATGTTTTTTTATTATAATCTGATATAAAATTTTGATTATAAAAACAATCTCACCATAATTAAATAAGTAATTATACGACAGTGTGTGCATTGTGCAAATATGTGCAACTACATTTAGAAGAAAGCACCGTGTATAACTGTTTGTAGCGTTCCGTCAACCTTTTGGATTAGATAATAAAGGTACAGATGCACACGCACATAGCACAAGCTACACAGAGAAAATTACATCTTCACTTCTTGCGAGGGACCTTGTCTCCTAGAGGCACGTCATCCATTAGTTTCTGCAGATGTGAGAGGTAAAGAAAAAGTTGGATAGCTATACAAATAAAAGGGACTGATTAAAAAAGTGAGGATTTGCTCACCTTAAGCAGTCTTCCGAAGTATGTTCTATCATCTTCTCCCTCCCCCCGTGTGATGTCCACATGGTATCTCCTGCAGGCCACGAGCAGCTCCTCATTATTGAAGAGGGGGGCAGGGTCAAGAGAATGCCCATTAATGAGACTAACCAGGTACTCTCGATAATGTTTCCTAAAACACAAAGAGGGAAAATCTACAATCAGTGCATATTTAAAAAGAGCAAATAGGGATTGACATTTGTCTGTTCAATACTTTTTGCCAGATAATTAGCTTTCTAGTACTAGTAGCTTTCATTACTACTATTTTTGAGCTGTTGCTGTCATTTCTAAGTACTTGTTCTTATCTTTACTGGCACGACAAAACAAATAACTGAGAACACTGAAATGTGCTCCTAAGGTTAGCAGTCAACAGGGTAACAATGATGTCACTCACTCGCAGAGTCCTGCTTGGCCCGGCTGAGTCTGAGCTCCGCACGCCAAATCGGTGGGACGAGGCCCTTCGTCCTTCTGCTCGATCACGTTGCACACACCTGACACACGCATGCAAAAAACACAGCAAGTGTTTAGGAGGAAGCTGAATTTTCGAGGATATTTTCAGGAAGGAGAAGGGGGACAGAGTGTGAAATAAAGCTGTAAGGAGTAGGTGTATATGTGTGTTGAGAGCGATTTCACGGTACAAATATAGCTGCAGTCTGAAAAGCTGTTATTGGATGAAGGTTTTAGCCGAAACACAGTGCTTTGCTTTATGATGTCCGGCTTTTAGACTTTCGTAACAGTGAAAGAAATTTAGTTCCACTGGGCAGTTGAGATAAAGAGGGAAATTGGAAGTAAACTAAACTTTAACACAGACAGACAAATTAGATAAAGAGACACACAGACAGATTACAAAAGCACTTGGGTAAAGCAGACAGACAGAAAGACAGTAAAAGTATACTAAACAAATAAAGCTTTTCTAGATTTTATACTCTTGTGAATAAAAAACGTACCAGTCTGTGCCCCAGCTGCAATGTCAGTGTTGTAAATCACCCCCTTATTCTGTGAGGAAATAAAATGTGGTGTTTAAATAAGTATGAAAAAATGAAAGAAAAACAACCTTGTGTTGTGTGTGTGTGGATGTGTGTGAGGATGTTTGTGTTTCTGTGTTAAAACGCCACATTGTGTTTGAGCGAGACTTTGTGTGTGTGTGTTGTAGTTTAAACTATGTGATGAAGATGAAAATGTCCAAAAACGTGACATTTGCTGCACACTGTGAACGTCCCAAATGTTCCAGCAATTAAAGTGGTGTATAAAAGAGAACCAAATGTCTAAATGACAATGTAACAAATGCCAAAATTTGTCTGTGAACATTACGTTTAGGGGTATGGGCTGGGTTAGGTTGGATAGAAAATATCATTCTCTCACTATAAAAACAACAGTAGTCAATGAAAAGTCTTGGTAATGATAGAAATACCAAGGTGCCTGTGTGTGTGTACCTGCAGTAAGGCCTGAAGCCTGGCAGGCTCCCAGTCTCTGAGGTAGAAGAGGCAGTCTCTAGGGTGATGGGCATGCAGACCTGTCACAGTACACTGGTTCACTGCACACGTCTGCCAGAGAGGGAGGAAAAGCAAGATTATGAGGGGAAAGAGAGGGAGAGGAATGGGGATAAATAGGGAAAAGTGTTCAGGAGCTGCTTTAAACTGAATATCACAATCATGTAAAACTCCATATAACATTCACACAGACCTACATACAGACACAAACAGCCCTCAAAGAAGTATGGAGATGAGAGGGACTCACTGTGTGAAAGGGGTTGTTGCATCCACTGCAGAACTGATACCTGCACTGGGAACAGCTGAAGTGCATACAGCCGCCCCTGGCCAGAGCATACTGAAACCTGCAGTTAGGACAAGCTACAAGATAGAAAGACAAACTCATCATCAAAAGCAATACTTGACATACTCATCACATGCAAGCTGTTTTCATTACATTCACCGATCCGCATAATTTCCCAACGCTCCTTATTTAAACCCAAGTTGGAATTTCTTACAATAAACACAATCCTAATATTTACATTACGAATAAGTTATACAGAACGAGAGACAGAAAGAATGACAAACCAATAGATCAGACAGGGTTGGACGGATGGACAGATTCAGAATAACAAAAAACAGCCTTCTGGCAAATGCACCACTATAAAGTGGTTTAAACAGAAAATCTCTCATGAGGTATGAATGCAGAATGAAAATGTCTGCAAGTGAGAAATGCCCAACATTATTATTTAATATTGTTTTCCTGCACCACTGGACCAAACCTAAACACAACCAAACCAAACAAACAAACTATATGAGCAAGCAACTTATTTGCTAGGGCAATTCAGTTTAAATCCATTCTGGTAGTCAGAGCGGGGTAAGGGGGAAATATTTGATATTTGGCTCCTGTGAGGTGCTGGTAGTACTGGTAGTACTGTTAGCTGCCAGTAGATTAGGAGAGCATTAGCACAGGTCCGAGAGGCTTCTGGAGCAGATCAAAAAAGTAACTCACTGATCCCATTGTCACGCAGGTACCCAGCCAAGCCCTGCTTCTGGTACTCGGGGTCATTTTCTCGCTTCCACTGCTGGAACTGCTCACACGAGACGCCCTGATGCTGAGGCTCCCACTGCAGAGAGACATGATAAGACATACCATAGAGGACAATTGTGTATTCTGTATGTATATCACAATGATTTGAGTTCAGTTTGGATGTTTTGGTTTATTTTATTAAATAAATACAAAGCCTTTTTCCAATAGTAATTGCTGTTCATTTTGTTAAGCACCATTTAACACTGCATAGGTGCATAGTTTTTGTTCATGTTACTGATGTTATATTATATCTGCTAAAATATATATGCTAATTCATATCTATTCTTCTAATATCTAACTTCTAGGCTATGAAGGAATCATAGTTCACATATCTAGAACATTTACCGGCTTTTTGCACTGAGCACAGAAGCTTTTCCTGCACTGCAGACAGGTGACCTTGAGTTGATTGCCATCATAGATGAAGCCATAGGAGCACTGTGGGAACGCGAAAGAGAGACAGAGGAGAGGCAAACATATATGAACCTCAAATTTGGGCCAACGTGGCACATCTTACCCCACCGCACCCGAATTCATGCAGCTCATCGCCGTTAAATGCTCTCGAATGAGTACAGCTGTTGAGTATGAGAACAGTGAGGGTTTAGTGAAGTTCAGGGAGGACGTGTCACTCACATGGCTGCACCACAAGAACTTTGGGTCCTTGATGAGAGCCAGCTCGGTCAGCTTCTTGTGGAAGAGATCATACACGTCCGGTTCGAGACAATCCCTAAGCTGTGCATTAAAACACAAACAAACATGGAGATCATTTTTTACCTCATAGACATCAGCCTGAAGAAAAGCTGTATCTTCCTGTAGCTGTACCTTTGAGCCAATCAAATCTCAGTACTGAGTGTCCATCTTTGTTATTGTTTGTTTGCCATCTTTCAGTACCTGTATATCCAGAGTAGAGAAGTAGCTGTTGAGGTGCTCAGGATCATTGATGTCGGGCTCTGTGCAGACAGGACACACCATGTCTCTGATGTGTTTGTCCCTTACTGCTATGGTGAAATGCTGCTTGAAACAATCACAGCATACCGAGCACTGGCACGATGTTAGAGACTGCATCTGAAATACAGACCAATAGAAATGGACTATTTCTAAGCATCAGGGCAGCACTGAAATTTTGACCACTTAAAATGTTTGGACGAAATCCTTTTGCCGTTGTGCAGGGTTCGGTACCTTCCTTTGTGGAAAGACAGAAAGGCAGATGGGACACTCTTTTTCCAGCACACGGCGTATGAACTCTCGGTCATGTGACTCACGCACAGCTTGAACCACGTCCTCTAGTGTGTATGGAGCTGCAGGGTCCCGCAGTAAAGACAGAGCCAGCTCACAGCGCCCCCAACTGGGCAGGTCATACACTGCTAGCAACCTTCGGCAAACATGCTAAACACAGGCATATGGGGAAAATGCAGTTTAGGTCTTATACATGGCAGAAACAATAATGAATTTCTGTTAACTTGTCAAATCTATTTTTGCATAAATTTTACATGAAATGAATGTGACAACTATGTAAGCATGTTTAACCGACAATTGCTTGTATTATGAATAAACAGCAAAGTCTAGAAAAAAGAAATACTGTTAGCCAGACATAATAACTACATGCAAACAATGTTATGTAACTACTGATGAGAAAGTAACACAGTTTTCTTCTATGAAGTATTTATGAAGCTTCTATGAAGTTGCATTAAAGTAAAAAGCCAATTACCTGTTTATCAGGATGGTTGATGTCGATGGGGGGCTCTGGCTCGTCGCTCCACATCCGCTGATGGAAAGGCACCAGTAAAGGGCGCTGCAGCAAGATGAGAGCTCCCCTCACCTCCCCTCCGCTCTGCCTCAAGGCTTCTTCACAGCGGGCAACATCATTAAAGCCGAGAGAGCCGAGCTCTTTCACCTAACAAACATGTACACAAACAGACATGCACGCATGCTTAAATAGCTCAAGAACAAGATTATCTTAAAGCTTGGTCTGAAGATAAACTCTATGTTCAACACAAATATTCAACTAACATTCTATAATTCTTAACAGATAGTAAGTGCATGTCCAATTAAATATGAATGTATGTGAATCAAAATTAGTTTTTGATACTATTTTATTACTATAACATTCAATAACAAACATTTTGGCATGGAAAAATGCAGTGTGCATGTGAAATGATTCAGGTTTGATTAGATCTACTATGATGCAAATGGTGACGGTCATAAATTAATAGACAAGAGGTTAAAGATGACACGACACGAGACTCTCATGGAAAATAACAACACAACAAATAAAAATTATTGAAGCATAATATGGTAAAAATATAAATGTGATTTAAAACCCATTTAGTATTTCCAGTTCCAAGCCCTAGAAGCAATCGCTCTCTTGGTTATTAGTGCATTAATAAAGAGTGTTTTCCTGTGCTTGCACAGAGGCTGTGAGGCAATTTAACGCAATATTTCATGCAATACATGAGAACAGAAGTCATCTCTCATGTCAGAATGCACAACAGCTTCTGTTACTAGATGCTGTTACCTTTTCTTCAGAAACAGAAATGCATTCTGTTTGTTTTTTTCTGTTTTGTAATTTACACATTACATGCTATGTTTGGAAGGGTTTGTTTAACTCATTGAAGAACACATACATAACGCATAGTGTTTTTCTATACAGATTGACAATACTAACACAAAATTCCCTAAGAATTTTAGCGCCTAAATGTAAATGTTAATAAAGGATAAACAATGCTATCAATGCTTGTATAAAATAATATTAACTGAATAAAATTTTCTATTTCAAGTTTTCTGTCAGGAACTCACTTTAACTCTGCGGTCTCTAAGAGCTTGTCTGACAGCCTTCTCATTATCACCCCCTGCTGCCAGCCATGCCTGTTTGGCTTCTGCTCTGGACAGAGGCACGCCGATGCTCTTTGGGCCATCCTGGCCATCATTCTCTCCTGAACAGTGTGTAGATTGCGCATTGGCTTCCTGATGGCAGGATGCAGCCATCACACAGATTTCATCAAGCACATGAGGCAGTTCTGCTTTCAGCCAATCATATGGCATTACATTACTGTTCCCAGATACACGCATGCTTGTGTAAACCTCCTCTGGGCTCACCCCTTTCTTTTCTCCCTCCTGAAGACAACAGATACAATAAAAATGCTTGTCAGCTTCTAAGGATGCTGCCCTTCCCAGGCTATGGCAACTGTATAAGATATCAGACTTACACGAATCAATTGAATAAGTTTAATTCCCTCTTCTCTCAATAATCTCTGTCTTTTTAAATCCGGATCCTCAGTGGGCGTGGCTTTGGGTGTGGATAAAACGGGCGTTACGTTTTTTACTGGTGAAAGTGGGAGGGGTTTAGAGGGTGAAGGGGCAGGGTCTGATTTTGAAAGGTAACACATTTCGCAGACTGGTGATGGAGTGTGGTTGACGTACGTACAGAACTGGCAAACCCACTAAAAAGAAGAATAAAGGAAAGAATTAATATAAACGGCAACAATTACAAACCTGTTAATCAATAACTCTTGATTGATCAATAACACTTTGAAGAGATTTTGGGCAAGTTACAAGCATATGAAACAGTGGCACCTGGCTGTCCAATAGTCCTGCAGCAGAGGGAGTCGGCCAGGAGGGTGTAGCAGGAGGCCGAGTGGCCAGACGGGGGCGCTCACACACCTCACACAGAACGCTGCTGCCTGCATTAACTACTGTGCAGCTTTTACACTGCCACTCTAATTCAGAAAGACGATTACACGCTGATTTTACATTGATAACGCAATGTAAAAACAATGATATTCAAATTTACATTGAGTTGGTAACACAGACTCTAAAACACTAATAAACATTTCAAATGCTACGGCAAGACCAATATAAAAGTGAGATCCAGAATATTGAAACGACGACAAATGTGAATATTGTAAAATCTTAAGAGCGGCAATGTTCAGACTGACCAGATATTGTAGGGGGCTGTGGTGGCTCCTCCTGCACAAATGGGGCAGCGGAGGATAGACGTGGTCGATCACAGGTTTCACACAGAACCTGCTGCATTGTATTCACTGTGGTGCAGTATGAACACTGCCATGTAGACAACGATGAGCTATAGGAAAAAGCATATGAGAGAGAGACAAGACAAACTTGTTAAATGAAACTAGAAATATTTTCCCTTAAATGTTGAGGTTCACTGTGCTAACCTGAGCCGTTTTGTGGGTTTGGAGGAAGCCACTGGAATCCTGACGTGTGTAGATCTTCCAGAATGGGAATGATACAGCTTGTCACACTCTGTGCATAGCCGCTGAGCACAGGTTGTACAATAAGCCGAGAGCGGAAATATGCCACATATGGTGCAGTTTTCTGTAGAGACATTGACAGTTAATGAAATGAATTAAAAACAAACAAAGGCCTAACAGAATGGACAACCAACAGTAACAGTAACAGTATTTTTACCCAAAAAAACCCTAAAGGAATGTCATATTTTACCCTCGTCTCCTTTCAAACTCATACAACTTTCATCTGTGAACAAAAATATATTTTTTAAATAATTGTATATACATTGACATTACATGGTATTGCATTATTCTTCTATAGAACAAAAGTAAATGGTGACTGAGTCAAAGGGATTGAAACAACATGAGACAAGCAAATGTTTGTAGAATTTTCACTTTTGGGTAAACTATTAACAACGAAGGCTGTGGGAGTGTAATGTCTTCACCTATATGTTTAGAGGGCAGTGAAGAAGAGTGAGGGAGGGCAGAACTGAATGGAGATTTGGACTGAGGCGTAGATGCAGATGAGGGAGTTTGCTTCTCATGTGGTCTCTCACTAGGAGAGAAGGCAACTGCATCTGTGCTGACTCCGCCTTCATCCTGTACAGGTATTGTATGACAACTGGGATCACATGTCAAGCGGTGTAGTATAGAATACTCCATCAAACAAATGTTTTCCAATTCTTTTTAAATTTTTATACATGCAGTTTTTATGACCTCATATTAATTTAGAGATTACAAGAATTATTGTACTTTGTGTCAAATATGATTTCTATACAAAGATGTCAACAATAAGCTTAAAGGTGATTAAAATGTTATAAATCATTTAATGATAAAGATAAATGGTAAAGAACTGGTAAATCTTAAAGTTGAAAACAAACCTATTTGTAACCAACGTCTACATAATGTTGATCAAGGAAATCATAACCACTTCTGAGCTCTGACTTCATAGGTACCCAGTAAGAACATGGAACATTTATATGTTAATATGTATTAATATAATTTTAACTGATTTTACAAATGTAAAGCACTATCGTATTACATATCAAATACAGCATTATTTTGCAAGTTATCGTATTTTAGCAAAATTGTATTTTTCTTTAGTATTGTTCAGCCTCAGTAAAATAGTACATCTGGTTAAAACTTAAATAAAAAATAACTAATTTCAATAAGTAACAGTACCTGCAGAGTGAGGGAGGGAATAATTCTTTCAAAGAATTCTGGATGAGGATGAGCACCCTGCGGGAAATAAATATATAAGATGACCCTTCATTTGAGATTAACCTATTGAGTGCTTATACTTTAGTGGCTCAAACCTTGGTTAGCATGTCCAGCTCCATACGGAGACACATGACCTCAAGAGTCACCGATGCTACCTTCTCAACATCTGGCTCAAGAACATCATCAGGAAAGCTCAAACCATCAAGCTGCTGTTTGGTGTATCCATAAAGGTTAAGAACTGCCCGGCCACCCTGAAAGAGTATGATTTAAACATTTAGGTTTAAATCATACATTCAGATGTTTTGTGTAGTTCATGGCCTGACAGCCATGCACCACGCACCTGAATAGAATCTACTGTGGTTCTGAAGACAGGGTTGTTGTACTTTACTGTACGCCAGTACTTTGGCCTGTTGGGGTTGGTCAGATTGGAGCCATACTTCTCTAAGATGTTCAGAGCTGTGGAAAGTTTCTGTAGGCATTCGAGGGTCTGAAAAGTTAAGAGATATTAATGTGTAACAGTCTAAACAAGCGCAAACACAGTGGGTAAAAAAATCACTAGGAAGGAATTTTATATACATAATTATTAGTTGAAAGAGATGCTAAACTTAAGAGAGGAGATATGCAACCTCAGTAAAAGGACAAATTCTTGTGAAACGCTTCAGGAAGTTGTGACAGATTACCTAATGATGTGCATTCTAATGAGTGTTATGTAAGTCATTCACATGGCCACATGTCCCTCTACATGGTCACTATGTGCAAATGACACGTGCAACACTGGCCCATTGCACTGTTTAACACTGTTTGCAACTAATGTTACCTGTGATGTAAACACACTGTGTGGGTTATTGAAAAAAAAATTACTCATTAAACTAGCTCTCACCTCCTTCCGGTGGTTTCCATTACAGTTTTCTGTCAACATGTTTTCAGCAGCTATGTAGTGATATTTGTTGGAGGGAGGGAAGGGGATGTTGGCCATGGCAGCCACCCCTGCCCTCACCTCCTGTGCAGACCCTGGAGTACATAAACTATGTTCAGCATTCAGCCTCACCTCCTCCAGCTGATCAGTGATAGAGACCATAGCTGAAAGTGATTTGAGAGAATTTAAAAAAAACAAAGGGCCTGCATTATCTGAGCTCATGCCAAAACAGCAGTAAACAACGTCGGCAATGTGTAACTACAGTCTAATTTGGCCTATAGTTGTATTTAAACGGTATTGTACAGGTTGGTTTACTGATCTACTCATGACTGAAGCATAAACAGACACACAAATTGTTTGTTCATTCATTTGTAAAACATTGTAAAACACATGAAACACTCATGTTAAAACACAAACACACACACGTAATTAGATTGAAGGATATCTTTACTTTGAAAAGCACACTAGCTAATGAGCTAGCCTTTTATTTCTATGAGATAGAAAGTGAAACCATAACAAGGTAGTAAGCAGAACTGAAATAAAGGTCCATTTCGAAATAAACGGATGTTTTGCGGTTTTTATCGTCACCTTTTCTAACCTGCACAGGTTGACAGACGTGTACAACATGAAAACAAAACATTTACTGTTGGTTTAATGCATCTACTATTGACTACTCGTAAGCTAACAGGCTAATGCTGAGGAAATACTAAGAATATATCGCCCGAATTCGTCCAAGTTTGTACACAGAAACGCCTCTCTTTATACGGTTCAGTACGCTTAATAGTCTGGAGCATTGTTTTGCAGCTGTCGATAAATATTTCGCTACTTACCGCGTATTTACAGTCAGAGCAGGTTAGCCCTCATTCACTCACACGTAAAACTGAAACGCAAGACTGTAATCAACGCGTAGAGGCGCTATCGGTACACATACACTGAATCTAAATGTTATGAACGAATACATGAGTGTATTAATAGCAGATAAATAATTGACGAAGACATTTAAGGCGTTAAAAGCCATGAACAGTAAAGAACAGTGCCAACAGAGCGGTTATGACTTTAATTTTAATACCAGATGAAGAACACGCAACGAATCAAAAGCGTTTTTTATACAGGGAAAATAAAAAGCATTCAGTGTACACTTTTCTGTATATGAATAAAAGCTGACGTGAGCAGCAGGTGTTTAGATTGGGCGCACCTGTTGAAATCCATTGATTGCATTAATGTGGCTCTCAGGAAACGGATTTGAAACTTATAAATCTAAAGTGCAAAGCTTTGACGATAGAGTTACTTGCTCTCGTTCTATGCACAATTAAGTCCACCTTATCACGGTCACGTCTAAGGTTCGTAATATTCTGAGCGGTCAAACAGCAACGTGCTACAGATTATGTGACCCTGCTTGTCGTTTGCTTGGTTTTCATCTTTCACGGTTCAGTCTAGTATCCTTTACAGTATTGCTGTGTTTCGTATCCTGTCCTGTCTTTATCTCCTCACAAGAAATGGAAGGTAATGAAGCATGTATCTCAATTATGTTCTGTAGTCAGTGATCTTTCTTCTCTTTATTTGTACAAAATCTCTGTGTTTTAGGAATAAATAACAACACTTCACAATCAGTAGGAGTTGGGCAACCTCACCATCCAGTAAACCACACCAGACCGTTTTTCTATGTTCAACCCCCATCTCAGCCTTATTTCATGTATCAATGGCCTATGAATCCCTATACACACTATGGGTTTCCAGGGCCAGGTAAGATCACAGTTTGAGGCATTGCTTGTGGTTGTAGTTTTCCAATGATTGTAGTTCCTGTTGCATTGTGTTGGCAGTGCAAAGGCTGTTTGTTTAAATTCCAGGAAGCATGCATACTGAAAAAGTGTTACACGTATATCAGTTATTTGCTTTAGATAAGTGTTTAGAGTGTGTGCAAGTTACAGCTTCTTCCTCTGCAGCTTTACACTTTAGCCGTCCTTACACGGCCCCTTATCAGTTTATGCAGTACCCTGGGTATGTGATTCCACATGCACCCATGCAACCAGTTGATTACAGAAGATTCAGCCCCCACTTCCCCTCAGTTGCATCCTATGACCTGCGAGTCCGCCATCACTTCCAGAATGCAGGCATGCAGCGGGAAACTGCCTGCTCTGAAGTCCAGACAGATCCCAGTGATTCCGTCAACAAACTAATAGACAAAATTGAGGCTCTCAGGGCCTGTGATCAAAAAGCGGCTGACAAGGGGCTTTCTGTGGTCTCCTCTACCCCTGATGTTGTTCAGGGTGAGAAGCTGGAGTCTATAAATGAAGAGTCCAGTTTGGAACTTGCCTCTAAAGAAGGCAAGGAGCAGCAGGTTAATCAAGACAGGCCCACAACCTACAGTGACTCCGCATATGATGCAGAGTCTAGCCAGGGCAGATTGGATGAATGTGTGTTATCAGACGTGCTGCCTCTTGACAGTTCCTCTGTCCATGAGGAAGAGGATATGGAGGGGGATGGTCACCAACAGGGTGTTTCTGATGGAATGTCTTGCCAAAATGAAGAGTCTACAACCAATGCCACTGGCAATGTGTTTTGTAGCGACGTTAAAGGCACTACGGGTCCAACAGAGAGCCATGATTTGGAGATGCATGACTTGCATGGTGACGTGGCCTCTGATTTTGAGCATGTACAGAACGTTTCTCCCACTGATGTTGCTGGGGCTGTAGAATCTCTGATAAAGCTCTCTGAGGATTTTGACCTGTCATATCAAATTCTTCGCCTGCCTTGCAATAGGGCAACAACTGGCCTCAGTCTTGAACGAGAGATTGACCCACTTGTGTACCTCGATTCTCCTACCTTGTTGCCTCCCCAAAACTACTTGTCCTCCATTGGTGGTGCATATTCCTATAGCTACTACCCTCAGGTGACCCAGGAGCGCCAGAGTGTTTTGAGTCCGTCCATAGATGAGCTCTCCTCCAAAGATGAAATGTTTTCCACTGATGTTGAGGATCTTGATCTCATTCCTAGACATGTGTATGTGGGTGGTGGCAGACTGGCTGAAACCAGTGACGTGCCTGTTCGTGCCCGAAAAGAGCTCCTGAGTGCAGAAAAATCCTGCTTTGTCTGCCAGGAAACCTGTGCCTGCTGTGGCTCAAGCCTACAGCATGAGGGAGGAACGTGTAAAATGCCAGAACTCCGCAGCCATCCTGAGCAGGACTTCACTAATGAGGGGTCTGATCAAGATTGTGAGTTTGATGTTGGAGAGGTTCGGAGTAATTGTGAGTCTCCAAGGGTGTTTAAGAGGAAGTGCTGCAGCAGGCATGTGCTGCCCCCATGTGGTCATCACTGTGCCAAGCACTGGCACAGGAAGCTATGTGAAGGCCAGGAGAGCTGTGAGCTACGTGAGAAGGCTCGGGTACATCCTAAAGTGGAGTGCTGTGAAGTATGTGGTGCACTGGCAAAACTGGATAAGAAAACTCGAAAGGGTGTCTTTTGCAGGCCTTGTATCGGTAAGGGCCCCCCCCCCCACCTCTTTCTTTATAATGCCATCAAGATGCTCAGCTTGTTCTTTTCTTCAGAACAACAATGGAGAGAGGGTGTTGTGTCTGACCAAGAAAGCTGTGGTGCCAAGCCAAGGTCTTGGAGACAAGTCAGTGGCCCTCAGGATCAAGGTAGTATGTGTACTGTTGTCTCTGTCTTATTTAGCTATCTGAAAGTCAAGTATGCTTTTTCACAATTTTTGGCCTTGGCAACTTTTGAAGGGAGAACGCCACCTAGAAGGCCACCTAAGACTGTCCACCAGCAGAAGCCAAGAAGCGAATATGATAACTGCCAGACAGAATTTACCTACTGCCAGCGAGGCAGGGGTAGGTTGCCTTTTGTAGTAACCAATTTACTACACATTCATGTTGGCTTTCTGAATATTTTTTGCAATGTCCTTGTCTCCTCAGGTGCCATGAAGAAAAGAGGCACGCGATACTAAACCATTATGCACTGCTGTAATGCTTAAATGTATTACCTGAAATTTGTGTAAAATGCACTTCACCATATGTACACATGGACACTGTTCTTTACTGTATGTAACTGAGGATCTATGACGGTGATGTACACCTTGATGCATCTCCAATGCTCCGGTCAATTTTCTATTTTGAATGCAGTGCATTCATCTTAATCTACATTTGAACTGCTCCCATTGGACCATGCTTTGACCCATACCCACATGGCCTCTTCCTGCTGTGGTGTGATCTGAGATGTAGATCTTGCCTAATATTTAGAGCCCTGAATGTTGATGTCAAGGATTGGTCCACTGAGAACGGTTTCAATTATTGGGCACTGGAGATGCAGCAGGTAATAAAAAAATAATAATAAAGTGGACAATTTGTCAGTTTAGCCACTCTTAGTCCAGATGTGTCCTTGTTTTTATTATGCAATTTTTTTTTTTACATTTCAGTGTAATATTGACATGGGGAAACTACATTTAACTGTACAATGTCATTGTCATTAAAGTATTTGCATTGCACTTGATCTGTGTCTGGGAATTGAAGTCTTGTTTTTTCCAAGGATTATTTTTCTCCCCTTCTCTCTAGGTTGTGAGTTGTTTGATGCCATTAACCACATGCTTTTATGTTGTTTTTATGTTCTGAGGGCCAGATGATTAGTGGGGGACCTGTCACTGTTCCAGATTCTCAGTTGGTGGTGAACTTAATGTCTTCACTCTGTGTACTTGCAGACAAATGCTATATTGGGGCTTTTTTGGGTCGTTGTATCTAATTGTTTGATAAAGTCTTGCAGGTGTGTGTGGGTACAGAGGTCCTCATATCTATGATGGATATTTAAACTGGACACTTCTCCAGTTAATGTAATTGGTCGCTTATAGCAATCATAAGCCCATTTACTTCAGGAAATTAACGTCGACATTTATGGTCACTGTACTAGGTATAGAGAGGATACAATTATTACACTATCTAGATGTCTTAAATGCTCCTGAAATTCTTCAATGGATTTATTTTGTTTAGGCCTGTAATTCAGAATGGTTGTAATCGCATTGAAAGACAGCTATAACATTTAAAGAGTCTATATGATGGGTTCCTCTAGATTCAATCTTTAGACAGAATGGGATGCAGAAACGTTCAACAAATGGATTAAACATTGGGAGCAATGCTCGGAAGTGTTTACTTCACAACGTTTTTAGGAGTTTTCACAGCAAGTCTTCGCGGGTTGGCTTCGTTTCAAGGATGTTTAAACGCGTCATTTGTCCACGTGAAAGCAGGATAATAAACCAAATTGGTTTTTTTTATGGTAATATTTCCATTGATGCACACTGCTCTGTTTACTGTGACTATGTGGGGTGTAGAGTTCTTAACACCTTATCTTGTGCAAGATGTTTGTTTGTTTGTTTGTTTTACGAAATACACCGTCTTAATGATTGTAACACTCGTACCTGGTTTTAAGGGTTTAACGTCGAATTCGACGGCTTTCCTATTGGCTGTCTCGTTCGCAGAAGTCGCTGGCTATTGGATGCGCTGTGGGAGTAGCAATGAGCGTTTACAGTACAGCATTTTGAAGAGGGTAGGGAGAGTGAAGTATGCGAGGTGAGACTGCTTTGCATACGGCGTTGACATAGATGAAAGAAAACGTCCTGCGAGAAGGTGAGTTGTTTATTTGCTCCTTTAGGGGATCGTCTTAAGCTCATTAGCTTTCTCTGTTTACTGCGTTTTCGCACAAAGTTTGTGTTGACTATAATGCGATTTTCGCCCATGTGATTCGCCCAAAGAGTTAATATACAAACACGTTTGTGCTCCGGGTTAATGCGTTGATGCTGTCATTTCAAGTAGCTGTATTGTAAACTGCGCCTGACGTATCTCAACTATGCCAGGTATGAGTACAATACAGTTGTGCAAACGCCAGGTTTAGCCCCTTTGCTTTGTGTCTTTCGTAATCTAAGACTACAAAAGTTATTTTGTAATATATTGTAAGTGACAGCATCTGACGCGTATGTAGGAAGAACAAAACAAGCACTAGACTTGTTTTATTGCAACAGTGTAGTACGGTATGAACTTGCACTCTTAACAGCAAGGACATCTTGAGCAGCTATCTTTCTCTTTTCCGGTTGTTTTGAGCCTTGTTTTGATCGCCAAGTCACACCACAATGGCCGTGTTTCAAAACAAGACGTGCTGCCTAACGAGACAGGATATTTTGGGTAACACGAGTCGCACATATGATGCGCAAAATGCCAAGTAGAAAGCACACTTCGATTTAGGACGAAGCCAATGACAACTAGTCTAAATATGCCTTGAGATACAGGCTTGCCCTAAAAATGCCCATACATGCCACACTGTGCAAAATATTTGGGTTATCCCTAAAAACACCCTTAGTTTTACAAAGTCTGTTTATAGCATCCGTTTATGTTGATAGCTGGGGCAGTTTTTAAAGCTGTCTGACTTTTCTGTGTCCTTCTGTCTTGTTAGTACATTCCATTGATGTTATCTTACTCACATTATCTCATCTTGGTGCATTGCTATCAGATGCTTGTTGATCCACTCAGCATTCTAAGCTTTTTTCTCTCTGGTTTCTTATTAACATACATCTGGTGATATTCAGGATGGAAGTTTAAGCCATTGTACTTTAATCAGCGTAAGGATTCTGTTAATTTGACACCCGTTCTGACAGCGATTCAGTACAAAGTTACATGCTTATCTGATCCTTACAGCTGTTGGACTGGTTTAAGGTGTGTTTGTTGTGTTTGTGTAAAAAGATAACCACCACTGAAGATCTGTCTCATTTTGATTCTCTGTTTGCAGTTTGCTGCATAAATTGTGTCGCCTTGGGACGTTGCAGACTTCTGCATTGTTTACACAGGTTAACACTGGAGGTGTGAAGCTGAAATACAAACATCCCACAGGCATCCAATGTTGCATTAAAATTTAAAGAAAAGTAAAGGCCAAGGGCATGCATGAATAACTCCTAGAAATACACCCTCTCTTCCTGCTGAAGTAGGATCATTGCCCTTGACAATAGCATACAGTCTCAGTTTTTAAACGACATTTTTCATTTCCCCCCTTTTCTATACCTTCTTTCTGACAAATCCCCTGATTCAGCTGCATCTATCAGGTTGATGTTCCGCCGTAGCATGCAGCTGACAATTTGTTACAGTATCTGCTTGTTTCATTGTCTTAGTTCTCCAGACATCAGACTGAGAAGTGACCCTGAGATGTTTACATTTCTTTAAAGCTGAAATTAAAACAACCAAATTCACATTTAATAATATCATATAAGATGCATCTTGTGTACCAGTCCCATTGTAATTATATTTCCTTAGTCATGTACACAGTCTATGCTTTACATTTAAAGGGATAAGAAAAAAACGTATATATTTTAGGTTCAGTGTAGGAAAAGACGGCAGGCTGAGAGCCAGCTTGCTCAGCATAAAAGGAGAGATTGATGTACATACAAATATGTGAAATCCAAGGACATATTGTCAAGGTTACGCCTACACAAAGATTTCATATGATTTAGTACGTTTGCCCACAGGACCTTAAATAGATTGGCACATTTCCTCCCCTGGGTGCTGTACCAGAATTGCTGAAGGAAATTATACACTGAAACTGAGCTACAGTAGAGAGTCTTTCATGACCGCAGAATTAAACACTCACATTCTCTATTACAAATTACATTAAATTAATAAACTGCAGTACTTGGATCCATTTTTTTATTTGGAAGCAATTTTCCAGATTTGCAATTTTGCCAGTTTGATGTTAATGAATTGTAAGTTTCTGTAGTGCCTATTTGATTTATTAATATGGGAATGTACTGATATCTGTATGGCCTTTATTGCTGTAATGTGTTTTGATTGGAGGACCAAAGAGAAACATTTCCTATTCTCCTTCACAAGATAATGTGCACGTACTAATGAAGAAACCCTCAGGGACGTCCGTCCATTCATGTCACAATAGCAGGCTTAATTGCATTATTAATTATTTTTTCTCTCAGGGGATAGAAGGCCAATTATTCCTATGGTATAACCCATAAACTTGAAGGAGACCAATACATTAAAGGAATGATATACCCAATAATGAAAATTCTGCCAGCCTTTACTCACCATCATGTCACTGCAAACCTGCGTGATTCTCTTTCTTCCTTGGAACATCAAAGCAGAAGTTTAGCAGATTGTTTGAGCTGGTCTCTTTTATGCAATGAAAGCGGATAGAGACCAGAGGCTGTCAAGCTCCAAAAGGACAAAATAGCACCATAAAAGCTTAATAAAAGTACTCCATTTAACTTGCGTGCCATTTCATATCACTGTGAAACACAAAAGGCAATTTGGTTTTAAATGAAGCCTGTGGTGGTGAGCAAAGGATGACAGAATTTAGTTTCGATAAACTGTTACTTTAAATGTGCAGCCGGTTTCATTTTGTATGTCATAATTACAAGAGCAAGCGAATACAATGTTTAGTATGCATAGCAAGAAGTCTTGAGAGTCTGTTTATGCAGAAAAGGTGGACACAAGTCATTTAACTTTAGCTTGTGAAATAGTCACTTGACAACTGTTAAATCTTAGCTTGAGGTGATTGACATTTGTGGTACTCGCACACTTCTTTTTGCTTGGAATATTGCTCCCATAGTGCCAAGCAGTAAGCCAGCCAATTAAAATGCATATTAGCCGTACAGTACCTGAAGGAAACCAATGCCATCGAATCAGTTTTAGATGGGGATGGAAAATATTTTTTAAACTCTGAATTTGTTAAGGTCAGAGGGAAGTGTGAGCGCCGGAGGGGTTTTGCACATCATCATTGATGGTCAGCTTCATGCATGATAATAGTCATGTGTCATGCAGGTTTCTGAGTTTTGGCCTAAGGCCTCAACTAAACTAGGTCACATTTTGCTGTTGCTTGTAAAGGGAATCTGTTCATCCAATGAAAAATTTGCACCCACGTTGTGTGTGTGTGTGTGTACAGAAGTAACGCTGAAAGTGGATTATGTTGCTTATTGAGAGGAGCAGCATGTTATGGCAATAAAACAACTCTGTTTACAGAGTATTGTTGATAAAAGAACAGATCTACTATATAAATAACAATAATAATGCATTTTACTTGCATATTGCCTTTTCAAAACGCAAGGACATTTTAAGTTCCAAGATAATATAACAAATATCAAAACAGTAAGTAAAACAAAGCATAACTGAAAGATCAATGTCAAAACGGAGAAAAGAGCAAAACAAAACGAAAGCGTAGAAAAGACAGAGATCAGCAGTCAGGGGAGGAGAAGTATTGCAGGAATAGGTGAGTTTTAAGCTCAGATTTAAAGACAGAAATGACATTTTCAGGACACAGCTAAATGGCTCTTCCTTTGTTCTTCATTCATGCAATTTCTTTATTTTACGCAGAGATTTCATCATTAAATAAAGTAGGACTGCATTTATGTCCAACTGTGCTCATCAAATGACCTGAACATCTGCTTACATCCGTGTTAGATTTTGGTAAGAATCACAATGAATATCACATGCTCAGAGAATAAATCATAGATAATGAATCAATACAACAAAAAGTGCTGTTTGAGTGTGCTGTTTTGTTTCCTTTTAAGTCAGCTAGCCTCAGCATTCTCTCTGTCTAGTCTCAGGGTGACTGTGGACAGTCTTAATCCCTGCTGATTTGTTTACTTATTCCAAATGCCTGCATCTAAGTCAAGCCTGACAACAGTTTAGATGCAGCCCACAGCTAGTGCATAATAAATTAACCCCATCTGCCTGTTTGTGTATGTGCCAGGAGTTTTACCCTGGATTAAATGCTTGACAGACTGTTTTGATGCAGCATGCTTGTCTTGGTTCCACAGGCAAAGCCAGACATGGATTAAAGACCTGACAGCCAATCAAAACACAGTGGTCAAAGGAAAGGAAAGTGACGGTACAAATTCACAAGGATACTGACGTTAAAGCAACCAAAGTGTCTGCGTGAATGCAGTAAGAGAACTAGATTTGATGTGTAACAACCACATTTTGAGGATGATGGAGACCTTGTCTCAGAGCTCCAAGCTGGAGTGCCAAATCTGTTTCAACTACTTTAGCCAGCGGCACCGTCCCAAACTCCTGCACTGCCAGCATACATGCTGCTCAGTCTGCCTCAGCCAGATGAGGCTCAGTCAGAGAGAGATACGCTGCCCTTGGTGCCGGTGTGTGACACAACTGCCCAGCGGCTTGTCTGTCTCCCATCTCCCAGATGACCCGGAAGTGCTTTCCATCATCAGTCTGACACACTCCTCTGAGCACACACCCATCTTTATACACTTACCCAACGGCTGCTACCTGCTGCCTGTTCCACTGGACACCAATGAGACGCTAATACCTGGAGAGCCGGTGTGCCGGTTTGCCCCTAAAAGTGTTGGTGTGGTAAATGTCTCTGATGGGCGGAGCCTGGTGTTGGGGGAGGACCAGGGAGAGGAGGTGATTGGAGAGGAGATGACTGTTAAGACTACCGCATGGACGGGGGTTTGCACTGTGCTGCTTGTGGCGCTCATTTTAATTTTTCTGCTGGGCATTGTGTTGCACAACATGTCGTGTGTCTCCAAACGGTTCACCATTATTTCCTGTGGATGAGACCAAACGCTGTGTGGAACAGACCACCGCACACAGCATTGCCCTCTTGTGGCTTGAAATCTGTTGTATGATTTTATTTACGGTTGTGATTATGTACATCATATAGCCTATATGGAGGGATATGATAATAATAACTATATACATGAGAGAACAGGTGAATGTACGAACATTATAAGCAAAAGTCAAACGAACAATCTGTGCAGAGCTAATGGTATTTTAAATGCCAGTGAAGGCTCTGATTTATTCTTAACAATTTATCTGGGGAATTTGTTCCGTTAAGAAATGTCATTAATGAAACTAGCAGTATTGACTAAATGTTTTTGCATGTCTAGAAAGTGTCTGAGGGAAAATATGTTTGGGAAGTCCCATTTCCCATGGTCTCTGAACTGTGTATTTTTGACAGTATATACTATGGTTGTCCAGTTTGTGCCCTAACCGTAGAGTCTATGTATATTAAAGTGTCACTGCCTCAAATTATGCTAATTGCTGTATGTATCTAAATGGATCTTTTGTTTAAAAGTTTGTAAAGTACAGGGAGTTGTTATAACAAAAGTATTTCTTTCTGTAGCAACAATTGTTTTTTACTTGTGAATTTTGCCTTTGTCTTTGATTAAACTCAATTCTTTAATTAAACTGAAAACACATCTTCTTTAGATTTGGTTTATTAAACATGATAGCTCTTGTTCTTCCATTTAAATGTACTAAATTTATGCTAGCCCATTGACTCGTGCTGCGTTTGGTAAAAGCTACACAAATATATCAAAATGAACTATTATTAATTTGTTGCTGTAAAGAGTAATTTGTTGTGGTGGGTACACTGCTGCTCTGACCTTGACTTGATGGCTTTAATATTTAAAAACGATGGTTCTGCTGAAACACTCAATACTCTGCTCAGTTTCTTTATTCTGAATTAATATTGCTATTTAGGGTTTACTTTCAAGGTCTGTCTTGAAATAGTAGAGTTAAAGCAGTCAGCATAAAAACAACATTTGGTTAAAAGGAGCTGAACCATTGTTTTCTGGAAACCCTACCTCATTTAGACAACATTGAAGAAGAGGTCCCACAGCCAGGACATATCATTGGCAAACACTTAATGAAATGTTATCACAGCTCCATGCCATAAAAAGTATTAAAGATGTTATCATTGTTGATTCTGGTCAAGAATCGATTGCTTTGTGCTTCTAAAGGCATAATGTACTGCACATTTTATTCATGCTATAATGCTAATTTAAAATGTGGTTTTAGTCTGATAAGTTAACAATTTCATCTAATTAGATCATTTTATTGCACTTTTTCTAAAACCATACAACATTCCTAAATCTGATGCCAATATGTGTGTGTGTGTACCCCTCTGCACCGTTAGCTGTCAATTTACGAGAAGCTTTCAGAAGAAGCTGTCAGTGTTATTAAAAAAAACTACCACCTGCTCTTATTAATTGAGGGCAGCGTCTGTTTTTATCCATTTTATATACATTTCCACAGGAATGCTGTAAAAAGTACACGAAACCAAACGAAAACCATAAAGCGCTCCAATACTCACGTATGTTAGTATGCATATTTAGCGCTGGCCATGACCAAAGGAACACACCTCATTTAGCTCGGCCTGGATCTGTCTGCATGCTACACAGAACTGCAGACATCTGCTGAAATCATGCAGGAGTTCCAAGCTGCATTGTACATGATCGATTGTGTTGTCCAAATACTGGAACGTGTTGTTTTCTCCTCTAACTTTAGTAAATCACCTATCCAACGGCGCCTTTAACAGGCCATTGGCACGCAGCAGTGATACAATCCGTCTTCAGTGTCGCTGTCTGTCACAATTCACGCTCTGCACAGTGATATTTTATCTGCTTTTAAATTTAGGTGAAAAACTATTATAAAATGAATATAGAACAAATAAATATGAAGTCTCTTTCATAAAATTCCTGTCTTATAGGCAGGGGCACCGCTCGCAATTTTGGGCCCTATGACAAAATATGAGGTTGGGCCCCCCTAGTAGTGTTATTACTAATAAAGCAGATCTCTGGGGGCCCCTAAAGGGCGTGGGCCCTTAGAATTGTCCTAACTTTCCCCCCCTTAGCGGCGCCCCTGCTTATAGGACACACAGACAACCGCGAGGGACCAACAAGCATTGAATAAATTCCGGCATGTATTCAGGCTGCATGATTTAGCACCGCAATGAAAAATAAATAAAAACAGATTTTTGATATAGATAATTTTATTAAATATATTTTTATATACTCTATTGATATAAGAATATAGCATTTAAAATACAATTCCCCTACCATCCTTAAAATTACACTTCTACAGCACAGCCACATAAATGAGGAAAAACAATGAACAATTCAGTAGGTTCAGCCATGAACAGAACTGGCCAGCAGAAGGCACTAGTAGACAAACAATCAAGCTGTCTGGCAGCATATATGCAGGATTTAAACACACTGGATTTGTACAACCTACAGCCCCAGCTGTAAATCATATTTGTGCTAGCTTATTTATCATACCATGTTTACATAGACAAAGAATAAATTACAACATAAAAATTCAAGTGTACTAAAAAAAAAACGTAACCGAGCTAAGAATTTGGGGCTATAAGAACGTCTCCCTTACATTTTCATTACGTAACAAAAACATTAAAATGTTATTTTTTGGTTCCTGGATAGAACATTCTTTATCACACAGTATCTATAATGTTAACTGATATCAGAGGCATAAATAAAGACACTAAAATATATTCATCCCATATTTTAAAAGACAGGCTTCTTTTGTCAGTTTTAGAGTTCACAGCCCAGTCGAGCTATTTCTCCTAATAGGAAGTCTACATCCTCCCTCTGTGTTGCCGGGTTGGAAAACACGCAGCGGAAGAAATTTACTTTGTCTCTGAGAGGCTGATAGGCAATCATTGTGAATCCTTCTTCCATCATCTTTGCTTTGATTTTTGGAGCCACCTGTAGGAATTCATAGCAGAGCTTGAAAAGCTACAGGCAGATAATGTTAACCATTCTCTAAATCACAAACCACTTGACAGAAATAAATGTCCAATTTACTTGTTTCCTATTGGTTAACGTTACTATTTTAAGGCTCCATTATTTGACTTACCATATAAAGTTCCCTATCTCGCTCTGGACCAAGAGGCATGCATTGCACTCGTTTCGGAAGATACCAAAAGCAGACATTGCTGTGTTCAGGCTAAAATATGGTAAATGTGAAATTAGGCATTAGAATACATGTATCTGCTATGCAAACGGTTTCCATGACAACTGCCAGGTAAGAAGATATAATCTATAAACTATTTAGTACTTGTAACTTATTTTAAAGGTGATAAAAAGTTGGCAAGAACAGCACTTACTTTTCCTGTAAACACAAGCTGAAAATCAGTTCTGTTCTTTAGCTTGTAGTAAAGATATTCTGCGTTTTCCAAGCAGTGGTTGACCTGTGCTTCAAAACCCTCTGAGCCCTAAAAAGAATCCATTAATGTATTCTCTATGTCTGTGTTTAGAGTTAAAGAGTCAAATGTGTAGAATGTTGTGCATTAGAGTTTGATTCTGATTCTAGGATATATCTTTGTGGAATAAAATGTGTTTTTAAACCTATTCCAATATTTTGGAAAAGCGCATAAAATCCAAAAATAAACAAAAAGTTTTTTAAAAGTGGATAAATCTGATATGTATGTGTAGCCTGTTTTGAGTCATTGTTGTTGCGGAAACTAGCTTTTTCAATTCAAACAATGTTCTCCACTCCACAAAAGGAAATTGTATTTGTCAGTGTGGTTGTTTACCTGATGACGCTTTCACACTCATTTCACTTGAATTCAATTTCAAAGCCATCAAAGTCATTACCTTTGCCTTCCACATGAGCCACAGTTTAAAGACATCCACATGTCTCCCACACTGAATACTTTTGTCCCCCGTGTCATAGGACACATCATATTGCTTGTCAGGCTGAAAGAGATACTCGGCACACAACTGATTGCATTCCTGCAGGAGACCCTGAGAACAACACATGGCAAGCTGTTAGAATGTGCTGTGAATACATTATCACTGCATACTTAGCTACAGCTTAGCTTACCTTCTTCTTGACTAGAATAGCTGAGCACTGCAGTGGGACGCCCATCATTTTGTGTGGATTCCAGGTCACAGAATGAGCCCTTATTGAAAGCATAGAAAAAGCCGAACGTTGTTAGATGTTGAAATGATTTTCACCATTTTCATGAAGTACACTTTTAACATAAAAACAGACTTCTGTAACACAGGTGAAACCGGTAGTGGAGTACATTAGATAGAAAATTTGATCATTTTTATCAACTCTGGGAGCGAGACGGCAATGGCAGGTTCTAACCGACTACAGAACACAACAAATGAAAAAAGTTCTGGAGGTTGAAATGGGTTGAGTGAGTTATATTTTAATACTCTCCCACAGAGTAAATGTCACTGCAATACATGTGCTTGCTCTGCACTCCTACAGATAAAAATGACTTGAATTATCCTGCAGAACAGCAAGCGTAATGGCATTAAAGACTGCACTTTGTGTGGATTAAACGAAAATAAAAGGGAGAGATGTCGGAAAAGCATATGAAGAATGGACTGCTGACATTTAAAGCTGATGAAGCGAGCCGTGTTCTCGCTAAGCTAGCGAAGAACAAGTAGTTCTTGTGAAGAGGGGATTATTGTTTTGCCCGTGTTTTTTCATTTGGAAACTTTTTGTTGAGGACTTTAACAAACACCTGTTTGCTGGACTGCTTTCATATTGATCATGTGCTGCTGATAATTTAGGCAGTCTTGAAATTTGCAAGTGTCCTGCAGCCTGCAATGCAACAGCGAATTGCATTACTTACATTATGCAAATCTTTATTTACAAGCTTAAACCTGGTACACTATGATATATTCACATTCGATCGAAAGCCAAACTTATTAATAGCTCCGCTCCTACCATCATACAATATTGCTTTCTTGCACAATCAAAAGTTAGATTATGGTTACCTTTCGATTCCTTGCATTTTTACACGATGCTTCTTGGACAAGAGCAAGCCACCACCCCAGGCAGCCTATAAATGACATGACAGCATTTAAGTAATGCAGAATTGTTACTCTATTAAATATAATACATGGAATAAGATAAAGATGCATTACATCCACATGCATCCATAGGTCATGCTGTTCGCATATGTCTGCTATTTCATTCAGAGGGTCAAAGGCCCCGTAGACAGTGGTTCCAGCAGTTGCATTGACGTAGAATGGGACCAGACCCTATAGAAATCAAACGTAATCAAAAGCAGTTTCATAAGTCTTTGTTGCCTGTTATGGAATTCTAAATAACACACATCCCTCTTTTCAAAACTTCCTCTACAAAAATGTGTAGGCACACATAGACCTCCTTAGAAGGTTAATATTCAGTTCAGTGGTGCATCATCTCTTTGTTAACAGTAAGAAAAATTAAACGTGAACAGTCAGATTTATGCTGACTTTATGTATTATAAAGTTAAATGGCAAATGCCCCACAAGCAACCGCTCTCTCTGTAAAATGAATGACAAATATAAATATCAGATTTCTTATACAAACAAAACAAAGCATTTGACCATCATATTTTCACTAGTCATATTTTATTTGCACAATGATAGGAGTGGTATATCATAACACCTATCCTCTTGACATCTAGGTCATTTTTTTACATTTGAATGTATACATTGGACAGACGATCTTATCCAACGCAATTTCCAGCCTATTCAAGCTTTACATTCTTCGACCGGTTTTACAGCTCCGGTCGGGTACATCCATTCCTTGACAATCAAACCCATAACCTTTGCGTTTTTAGCGTCATGCTCTATCAGTTCAACTACAGCAAAAGAATTCCGGTGTTATATAAAACACGCTGCTTGCTATTCCATAAAGAAAATAAACGACAGCACATTTAACTGTTGTATATTATCAGTATTAGCTGAAGCAGTATTAGTATTAGCTATATAAGCGCATCTGACCAACCTTAGACTTTGCTGCATCGATGCTGGAGTTCAGTTCTGATGGGATCATTTTCCCCCTTGCAGACAGACATCATCATTAGTTTTCTTACACCAGACACCTTGCAGGTGTTCTATAGACCAGTCTTACCTTTCATCACATTTGACGACAATCACATTTTCAGAACCAATACCGAGGACCGTCGCAGACTTCTTGACAGAATAATGACTCTAATAAGGAAAGCGAATGTTAAACATGCACCCAGCGAACAGCTAGCATGAGCCGACCTTTAACTTTACCATAATGAGGCACATAATATTTGAATAAACTGCAGTTTAACGGGACTTTATAAAACACTGCTGTGACACGTAACGTCTGACCTCTCAATCAGTGGGTCAGGAGGTAATAACTGATATGTGTTGTGCTATGTGTCTGATCGAGTAAGTGAAACCGTCACAGCACGCCCGCTGAGAGAGAAGAAACCAATAATGAGATCGCGTACGTGCGCGGAGGTGAACATTGCCAGGCGAGGTATCGCGCACATCCCTTGGGTCTTCACTGCCGGAAAGTGATGATACCTTGCTAACAGTACACTGTACAGATTGGACATGGAACCCCCTGCAGATAAAGCCATTAGCTGTGTAATGAAACTCTAATAAAGTTGCAATGTTCCACAAAGCTTCTCTCATATTTTAAACAGAAATATTAATGCTTTTTACCAGGACAAAAGATGCCATCTCCGTCCTTCTCAGGCCAGCCAATAATCTTATGCATTTTTCTCAGAACGACCTCCTCCATAAGTATAAAGACAGGGGATATTTCATACGTAAACCTGTAATGGGAAATGTTCTCAATTTTGAATGAGTTGTGACAGACTGTACATATAAGCAATTTACACTTCTGTTCATCCATAAATAGAATAATGAACACTGAGGAGATGCAGATCTGACATGTTTGTGTTTGCTGTGGATGTCAACCATTCTCCTGCCAGACCAATGATGTCAAGACCAGTTGATAGCTGGTTAAAAAATCTTGGATGACCTGGTGATGTAGGAAGGACAATGTTAACAAAAGCCTAAACCATACAATGAAATGTACTTTTGTAAATTTGCTTTCTCTATTCTGAAACTGTAAAGGAAACAGGCCTTTGGGTTACTGCGTTAGCTTGCATGTGTGTGCTAAACCTAATTTATTTATTAGCCTTAGCAGAATATGTATTCAGACAGATATCAAATGTAGCCCCTTGCATCAGTAATACAGCAACATTATCCATCAAATTTGTTTTTCATGAAAATAAACAGGCTTTTTTTGCTAAGGGCGCTTTTATACATTCTTGAACAAACTTTGATGTCATTTGAATGTTTGCCTTACACGAAGGTAAAGCTTGAACATTGGAGATTGGCAGATAGTTTTGCATTGTTTACATGCCTTTCATATTCCATGTTCTACTCTTAAAATTAGGGTTAGGTCACATAAAGTCACATAAAGGTGTTCATGTGTACACAGTGTAAGAATGCTAACAATTTGTTTAGACATCCTTTATATCATCCTTTCATAAATTGTTACTATTTACTACAGCCTATACATTTGCTTCTTGTTTCAGCAAATGCTAAGCTAAAACTTACATTCTAGCGTTGCTCATACAGTATAAATAGCCTCATACAGGCCTGTTGATTTATTACCCATCTTCCTGGGTTTGTTTAGTTTGGGAACCCTTGACCTACACTAAACACAGCCAGGACCTGCGTTAAACCTTTTAGACTGGATATATATAGATTAATTGCTTGTTCTTTTCACCTGTTTTAACTCCATATTTCAGTGTGTCTCTGCAATCCACCAGTAGTTGCTCCAGATTATCTGGCTGATCAGGGAGCTCCAGGTTGAAGCCTTCTAGACCATCTTTGAGTTGATGAGGATGGTGGAAGTCCAGAATTTTGGAGCTGCGTTTAATAGATTTATTGATGTAGTCCAGCAAGATTTTGACCAGCTCCTGCAGGAAATGCTTAGTTGCCTCCTCTCCATCTTTAGCAGGGAGCAGATCTGAGAAAACACAAACTGCATTGTCTCAAATGGCGTTTAGATGATTCGTGTATTTCATGACTTGACCAGTATGAACTGTATGTGAAACATACATTCCAAGTTTTTGTCTTTCCGCAGCAAGTAAACATGTTCCGCTGTCAATCGTTGCATTGAATCAAGATTATAATTAAGTGTCTATCAGTAAGTCTTATTTACTGTACTTATTTCTCGAGCAGCTTCTATACAAAGACATGGAAAAGCAATTCTGCATTCCAATTTGCCTTTGACATTTGAAAGTGTTCCAAAGAACATTGCATACTGCTTTAAATGACAGAAAATCAGAATGAAAATTATTTAAATACACAATGTCCTAATAACAAAATGATTTGAATAATTGTATTATGATTAAAAAGAATCTCTAATAAGCTGGATATACATTTTCAATATTTGAATAGATAATTGAATATGAAACCAGGCAGAACTGGTTTCATTTTCTGTCAATAGCAGAACTATTC
>JAZGTJ010004685.1:0-29931 GCA_036877575.1 Botia almorhae
GCATACAAAACATACAAAACCATTACATTGCATACAAAACATACAAAACTATTACATTGCGTACAAAACCATTACATTGCATACAAAACATACAAAACCATTATATTGCATACAAAACATACAAAACCATTACATTGCGTACAAAACCATTACATTGCGTACAAAACATACAAAACCATTACATTGCATACAAAACATACAAAACCATTACATTGCATACAAAACATACAAAACCATTACATTGCATACAAAACATACAAAACCATTACATTGCATACAAAACATACAAAACTATTACATTGCGTACAAAACCATTACATTGCATACAAAACATACAAAACCATTACATTGCGTACAAAACCATTACATTGCGTGCAAAACCATTACATTGCATACAAAACCATTACATTGCATACAAAACCATTACATTGCATACAAAACATACAAAACCATTACATTGCGTACAAAACCAATACAACACGTACAAAACCAATGAATGGAACCAATACACCAAGTTGCCATTATTTTACATAACATTATTATAAAAGATGAGTTTTTATGGCCCGTCCCTGTTGTGGAGGAACCTTTGCGTCTGGAGGAACCTTTGCGTCTGGAGGAACCTTTGCGTCTGGAGGAACCTTTGCGTCTGGAAGAACCTTTGCGTCTGGAGGAACCTTTGCGTCTGGAGGAACCTTTGCGTCTGGAGGAACCTTTGCGTCTGGAGGAACCTTTGCATCTGGAGGAACATTAATTTTTTCTCAGCCATGAATAAACCAAGAACATACATTCAGACATGCGCTGAAATCACAAAAGGGGGGTCGGAGGGGTCAGGACCCGCCCCAAATGAGAAGAGGGTCCAAAATCATTAAAAACCAAACTGTGTATTGTAAACAACCCACATACAGGTGCATCTCAAATCATTAGAATGAAAAAGGTCAATTTTGTTTTTTCACTTAGTTCAGAAAGTGAAACTCATATTATATAGATTCATTACACAGAGTGAAATAGTTCAAGCCTTTATTTCTTGAAATTGTGATGATTTCCTTATCTGTAAGGAAAACCCAAAATTCTGTGTCTCAGAAAATTTGAATATTACGTAAGATCAATAAAAAAAGGATATTTCAAACAGAGATGTCAGGCTTCTGAAAAGTATGTTCATTTCTATGCATTTAATACTCGGCTGGGCCTCCTTTTGCATGAATTACTGTATCAATGTGGCATGGAGGCAATCAGCCTGTGGCACTGCTCAGGTGTAATGGAAGCCCAGGTTGCCTTGATAGCAGCCTTTAGGTCATCTGCATTGTTGGGTCTGGTGTCTCCCATTTGAGAGACACCAGACCAAACCAGACACCAGACATAGAGACACCAGACACCAGACATAGAGACACCAGACACAGTCCCCTCTCTTGCCTCAGTGCTTTGTTCCACTGCCTGCTTCCCCTTGGTGTGACATAACATAATAAAAAATTACACAGAACAGAAAAATGATCAAACAAACATGCACAACACAGAAAACAAATACACAATATTATTGTAAATTTATAAGAAAGTGAAGTGAAAGTGAGTTATTCATCAGATACCTGAAATGTGACCTCTGCATTTAACCCATCACTGGTGAGGAGTGAACACACACACACACACACCCCTAACCCGCAATAGTAGCATGAACTACACGCAACACGCAAAAGTAGCATACATAAAATGTACAATAAAAATATTAGAATATAATTATGAATATAAAGTTGCCTGAACTGGGGATAACTACAACACATTTGGACCATTACAATAAATAAACGTGACGTTCCTGCACCCGGGGAGCAATTGGGGGTTAGTTGCCTTGCTCAAGGGCACTTCAGTTGCTACCCCCCAGTGCTGGAATCGAACCAGCAACTTTCTGATTACTAGCCCAACTTACTAACCAGTATATTTAAACTTATTATGGATACTTAGAATGTAGATGAATTATAAACTACAACACATTTGGACCATTTGAATAAATTGACATGCATCAGAAATACCTGTCAATAAAGTACCAATAAAACAGTGGACTATAAAATAGTACGTACTTCTGACACTATGCAACATTTAGTCCAAGTTTAATACTGTAGCATGTTGGGTACTAAGTCACTCACTACAACGAACACGCTGATAAGTCTGTGCGCGAACTGCCATTAGGCTCATATTGTAGATGTACAAGTAGGGTTTGCTCACTATGGCACATCAGTGGGCTTTCAGCAGTTCAAGACCCAAGTAAGAGACGTCCTCCGTTCCACACAAAACCTACGTTACTGTGTGGAGGACACACGATATTTCATAATCCTAATATTACTTCAACCAATAGTTGTTTAAATATGAGTTAGGTTCATCACATTGTGTTGTTGGCCTTACAAAATGACAGACAAAAGCTTAATGGACGTAAGACCATTTTTCAATGCACCAACACACCAAGTATAAATGTCCCCAGAAGTCCATTTGGTGTTAAAAAAAGGGACGTGACGTGAGGCCAAGTATAGTGACCCATACTCGGAAATTGTGCTCTGCATTTAACCCATCCAAGTGCGCGCACAAACAGTAGTGAACACACACACACCGTGAACAGCCATTGCTGCGGCGCCCGGGGAGCAGTTGGGGGTTCGGTGCCTTGCTCAAGGGTCTGACCTCAGTCGTGGTATAGAGGGTGGAGAGAGTGCTGGTAATTCACAATCTCCACCTACAATCCCTGCCGGACCTGAGACTCGAACCTGCAACCTTTGGGTTACAAGTCCGACTCTCTAACCATTAGGCCATTTGAAAAATATTTTAATTTAGTCAACTTTATCGTTGAACCAGAAATGCTGACAATAAGGATAACAGCAGTTTCCATACTACACTGACAGGTGCAGTTAGTCTTTCCTCCGTGCACACTTACAAGTACAATTTTGGCTGTATTATTTGTGTCCCCCTAAAAAAAAGGCTCTTGACAAATTTTGTTTATTCTCCCCCTAAATGTTAGATAAAATTTACACTTGTGAATTCAGAGAACAGAGATTGCCATCATTTACCCAAAACTACTGTGCCATGGTGAGGAACGTCAGAAACACACATTTCCATGTTTTCTACCAAAACTAATCATTCAGTCAAAATATTACAAAAGCAATTAAAATTTCAAGCAGATTCAAGCTCTTCTGCCAAAATTCATCCACAAACCACAACTAATTCCGACGTCTGTCTGTGTTAAGGACCTTCTCCTCCAACTTCTCTGCCATACGACTCAAAATATCACCAACCAAACGGCTTTTTAGAGGCTCTGCAGTTCATGTATACTGTTAGCGTGTGTTTATCTTAGCTGCCTTTGATATTGCATAACTGATTCCTCAGCAATGTTGTTCTTTCATTACAAAAGGTTTTTACACAATTACACCGTTACGTGTTCTTGAAAACAATGACTATTATTAATGCTTTCCTGTAGCTCAGTGGTTAGAGCATGGCGTTAACAACGCCAAGATCATGGGTTCGATCCCAGGGATTGCACATACTTAGAAGCAATGTATAGTATAATGCAATGTAAGTCGCTTTGGATAAAAGCGTCTGCCAAATGCATAAATGTAAATGTATTATTAATGTGGAAGAAATTTAGAATCTTAGCTGTGCCTTAGCCGTGTGCAAGTTTACAATGTTATATATCTATCACCCTATGTTTAATTTTAAGATATTTAGTAGTGTACGCATCACCTGGTTTTTGATTTTTTTAATAAGATCTTCTGAATTATAGGATGAGCTACATGGGCCCTGCCCTTTTGATTTACAACGCCCTCAGGGGAGAGCAGGGCTCTTACGCGAGTAGATATGTTATCCTGTATCGCCGGGTTGACTCGCCATAACTTTTTAATAATTAGAACAAACATACACGTACATAAATTGCCATGTGAATTACGACAGGAGATGGAGGATGATTCGATTTGGCAACCTTGGGAAAGGGGGATAAAAGACCAAGAACTGCTGCCTTATTCTGTCACACTCATCAGCAATGTATGTTCTGTATGACTGTCTGACCATTTGTGCACCAATTAATGCTTTAAAGACAAAAGAATCAGTGTTTGTCTCTTACTTGGTGAAAAACCTCTTTAAGGGTTTATTTTTGCCACAACATTAGTATGTCATCTGTGTTGGCATTCATAACCCCACAGGGCTTTCCTGTAGCTCAGTGGTTAGAGCATGGTGTTAACAACGCCAAGGTCATGGGTTCGATCCCAGGGATTGTCATAATATAGTAAGCGACTCTTCAACAATATATTTACATGCTACAAATACACTACAGTTGCTGCTTGTGGTTGTTTTGGTACACCATGTGAGATGGGTCATGACAACTATTTGTAAACTCCACAAGCCTGTGCATAAATAAATTAGCCAGTATATAACGATAGAGTTACTTAGAATGTAGTTTATTCAATTCAATTTTATTTATAGAGCAATATTAAAATGATACATTGCTTCAAAGCAGCTTTACATAAAAAACAAAGAATAATAAAACAGATGTCAGACATGTTATTGGTATTATTGCAAATAATATGTGTGAGATGTAGAAGACTAGTTAGCTATACTAGGTTTATAGTAGGTTTATAAATGAAGGGTTGACTGAACCGATAAAACCACAAAATTGTTGAGCAAGCTATGTGTTCCAGCTTACAAAGGGATGGCATATAATAGACAATCTCAGGGGTGTAAGGAATTTTTATAAGGAAAGGAAAGGACGTGAGGCCAAGTATGGTGACCCATACTCGGAAATTGTGCTCTGCATTTAACCCATCCAAATGCGCACACACACAGTAGTGAACACACACACACCGTGAACACACACCCGGAGCAGTGGGCAGCCATTGCTGCGGCGCCCGGGGAGCAGTTGGGGGTTCATTGCCTTGCTCAAGGGTCTCACCTCAGTCATGGTATTGAGGGTGGAGAGAGTGCTGGTAATTCACAATCTCCACATACAATCCCTGCCGGACCTGAGACTCGAACCTGCAACTTCTGGGTTACAAGTCCGACTCTCTAACCATTAGGCCACGACTGCCCCCTAATTTGCAATAGTAGCATGAACTACACGCTACACGCAACACACAAAAGTAGCATATATAAAATATACAATAAAAATATTAGAATATAATTATGAATATAAAGTTGCCTGAACTGGGGATAACTGCAACACATTTGGACCATTACAATAAATAAACGTGACGTTACTGCACCCGGGGAGCAATTGGGGGTTAGTTGCCTTGCTCAAGGGCACTTCAGTTGCTACCCCCCAGTGCTGGAATCGAACCAGCAACCTTCTGATTACTAGCCCAACTTACTAACCAGTAGGCCACAACTGCCCCCATTTTCACCCACAATCAAAGGTGAGGATTTGAATTCTTATAACATACACTTAAGGGGAGATCATAGACGCATGTTTATTTTTGCACCCGTGTAGAGCCAAGTGTGAAATTTCGTCATACCTGTTTTGTTGACATGTTATTTTTTTATGATGTGCCAAACAGAAAACATGACATTTACAACAAACCTTTAATGCGTTTCCTGTGGTTCTTCTGGTCGGCAGCCTGTTACTGTCACCTGTGTGTGGTACATATTTTTGAAAACCTGCAGCACAAAAGCATACACAACAAATATATTGACAAAAATACCCACACACCTCTCTACAGTGTTGTCTTGATCACTTATTGCCCAGGTGACATTGCACCTGTAACTGTCAAAACCAGGAAATCAAACACTATTCCTCACTGCCGTGCTATAGAACTGTTACCACATAGTAACCTTAGGGGTCGCTTCCTTCAAGTATTATTTTGATTCATTTCTATTAAAGCTTCACTGAAACAGAGCTGTTCTACACTTGGAATAAAAACGAAAACATACGGACACTTTTACACTATTTAAAGCAGCTCTGTAAAGGCCCCTCACCTTGGTTTTGTGCAGCACAATTAAAATCCTCCAGTGACTCAATCTGACACATGCCCTTAAAAATGATGTCATGTGGGTACACCAACATGATAATGGTGCAAAAATCCCCTGAGAAAAGAATCGCCCGCCCCATTCCTCCTGCTTGTGGGCGTGCATGGAATTTGGAGTCGGACATTGTAAGCATAATTGCAAATGGCCCTGTTTAGTGGGCGCGTGCTAGCGTATACAAAAAAAAAAAAACAGACATTCAGTGCCTTGCAAAAGTATTCACAGCCCTTGAACTTTCCCACATTACAACAACAAACTTAAATGTTTTTATTAAGATTTTTTCAAATGGACCAAACAAAGTAGCACATAATTATCAAGTGGAACAAAAATGATACATGGTTTTCAAAATTTTAAGCAAATCAAAATCCATGTTCCCGTCAACTCTGACCAGCTTCCCTGTCCATGCTGAAGAAAAGCATCCCCACAGCATGATGCTGCCACCACCATGTTTCACAGTGGAGATGATGTGTTCAGGGTGATGAGCAGTGTTACTTTTACACCACACATAACACTTTGCATTTAGGCCAAAAGTTCAACTTTGGTCTCATCCCACAAAAAAACCTTCCACATGTTTGCTGTGTCCCCTACACGGCTTGTGGCAAACTGCAAATGGGACTTGTGTCTTTCAACAATGGCTTTCTTGTCTTTCTTCCATAAGATTTGTGGAACACACGACAGTTATTCCACAAATTCTCCCACCTGAGCTGTGGATTTTTGTAGCTTCTCCAGAGTGACCATGGGTCTCTTGGCTGCTTCTCTGACCAGTGCTCTGGTTGCTCAAGTCTGTCTGTTTAGGTGGACGACCATGTCTTGGTAGGTTTGAAGTTGTGGTATACTTGTTCCATTTTCAGATGATGGATTGCTTTCCTGTAGCTCAGTGGTTAGAGCATGGTGTTAACAACGCCAAGGTCATGGGTTCGATCCCAGGGATTGCACATACTCAGAATCAATGTATAGTATAATGCAATGTAAGTCGCTTTGGATAAAAGCGTCTGCCAAATGCGTAAATGGATTGAACAGTGCTCCTTGAGATGTTCAAAGCTTGGGATATTTAATAACCCAACCCTACGTTAAACTTCTCCACAACTTTATCCCTGATCTGTCTGATGAGTTCCTTGGTCTTCATGATGCTGTTTGTTCACTAGTGTTCTCTAACAATCCACTGACACCTTCACAGAACAGGTGTATTTAACTGAGACTAAATTACACACAGGTGGACTCAATTAACTAATTAGGTGACTTCTGAAGGCAATTGATTGCACCTGATTTTAATTAGGTGTATCAGAGTACAGTAGGCTGAATACAAACGCACGCCACACTTTTCAGATTTTTTTTCTTAAAAATTGGAAAACCATATAGCATTTTTGTTCCACTTCACAATTATGTGCTACTTTGTGTTGGTTTATCATTTTTTATCACACTTTTATTTGATCAAATTGAGATTTTATAAAATCTCAGTTTGTGGTTGTAAGGTGACACAATGTGAAAGTTCAAGGGTTATGAATAGTTTTGCAAGGCACTGTAGTCTCTAAGAGCGGTTCTACAGCCATTCTACGGCTGTATGAAACTTCTAAACGTGATGTGACATCTCAGCCAGAGTGATCTTTACACCTGTACTGCAAACTACAGACAACTCATAGTACCTGAAATAAATTCAGTTTATAGATATATTAATATAATATTTATTATATATAATATTTATTCAATTTTATTTATATAGCTCTCAAAGCAGCTTTACATAGAAAAACAAAGAATAATCATAAAAAAACAGAAAAAACAATCAATAGTGTTCATAGCTTTACAGATCATGTCTTATATTTAAAAAAAAAAACTTTAGCCAGTTTTATTTGTATAACATTGAAATTTAAGATGAGACAAAGGCATAATTAAAAAATAAGTGGCAAAAAGTATGAAAATATGCATTGCATATCAATCAATCAATCAATCAATCTTACCTACAGTACATACAAGACCCTTTGTTGTTGATAAAAGGGTCTTTGTTGTGTTTGCATCGTCTTAAACCTCATACCATAATAACAGTACATCAAAATATACTTCAGACTTACATACATGCGTGATTTTTTGTAAACGTTAAAGCACTTTTTACTATAAACTCATTTGAGAGAAACAGAAACAAACCTTACTGTGTTTGTGGATGAGAGCTCCGAGTTCTGATGAGCAGCTGTTTAATAAACATCATATCTTTAATGCTGTGGTATGTTTACTCGTTTGTGTGTTGACTTGCATACGTTAAAAAAACAACTTTACATTCAACTATAAACTTAGACGCGACTTTTTCGCGCATCTAGTTCGAGAACTGATTGCCGAAGTCCGGCGATTTTATTGAAAAAACAACCGGTATTAAATGTAATCCGCGTTTTATCTGTCGGTTCCGTGCACAAACGTTCTTGTGTCTGCATCGAGATGAAAACACGTTTTGCGGCGATCCGCCATCACGGCGTAATTATCCACGTGCGCAGCATGACAATGACTTCCGCTGTACGACAAGCACCTGCATCCTTACTTCCGCTCTAATTAGGTGTGACGTTTTGGGGCGTGACGTCAGCGTTTGCTTACGGTTTTTGTAAGGGCGACTTGCGGTTCAGATAAAGACACAGTTTTTAACACTAAATGTCATTTAAACAAAGTGGTTCAGTGGTACAGACCCAGATTAAAGTATAAACGCCATACTTAATAAACGCATTTATAAAGTATAAACATGCAAAAGCAAAGAACTATTTAAAAGAAATTAGGTCTATTACGTCCTATTGTGAAATATTATTATATTGAAATTGAGGAAAGGAGAAGTTCAAAACTCACCTACAGAAAAGATGGTGTAATAATGTACAATAATTTATTTACTAACCTACTGATACAAATAAAACATGAAAGACAGCTCAGTTTCTTTTTCTTTTTACACAATCAGTAAATATATGAAAATGGTTAAATTTTATTTGTTCTTTTTAGTATTTTTATTTTATTTTTTTATTTATGCCTGAGGTTATGGATTAGCACTCATAATGAAGGTTATAGAGCTTTGAAGGCCATTACAGTCTCTCGTGTGCTGCTGAAACAACTCATGAGGGAAGTGAAGACCTGTGATTCATCACCTGTGACACCCGACATCTGTCATCATTCAGACTGCTGCTGCAAACCTACAAACAAACAAACATGAATTTTGTAATAAACATATTAAAAGGAATACAAGCAAGTATAAAGTGATGTAAATAAATATAAAAGGTTGGGAAATGAAAGGATTCAGAAATGACTTGCTACATTGTGAAACAGTGCTGAACTTCATCTCAGCTGCATAGACATAGAGGAGATTCTGCAGAGGAAATCGTCCTTGTTTCTCTCCCATCTTCCTGGAGCGCTACAAACATGATGGATCCCTGTCAGCTGCAACACGCATCATGAGAGCTCTTCGAATGGCAAAAGATTCCCCTAAGACAGACCTCAGATCAGTTTTGTACGCCTATGAAGTGATGATGATGATGCTCTGGAGCGCAGTGAATATTGATCGGAGGTCAGAAAGGCACCAGACGGTGATGTACTTTATCTAAACCTCATCAATAGCTCGCTGTGATCCACGCAGAGCTGAGAGTGATCTGCCAACACTCTGAGACGGTGAGCGAGAAAAGCGAGGAGATTTATAGGAACAAAGCCTGAGATGAAGTGGAGGAACAGAAGGATTGAAGTAGGGCGCGTACAGATGGATAAGACAAACCTGCAGAGAACACAAGTGGGTGGAAACTAAATTGACACTGAAATGGAATTAATTGTAAGAATAGACAGCAGACAGCAGAGGAGGAAGAAGAACGCTGTTAACTGAAACAGGAAGCGAGTGAAACTCTATTTCCTGACTGTCGCTCTGTCGTATTAGCTCATTGAGCGCTTTGTAGATTTGTTGCGAGGAGTTGCTGCAATGAGATTAAATTATGAGATAATTCTGGGCTCGATTACAAAACTAGTGAGCGGCGAGTGCAGACATGGTTAAGGCGCTTTTGCTACTCTAAAGCCATTCCAAAAGATATATGGCATGATTATATACAGCTTCAAAGAGAACTTCTTTTGGGCAAATCGAAATGCGGCATCGCATGCGTCCACAAAGCACCGATCCAAAATACATTCTGACATGCTTCCGATTATTCTGAAGATTAGCAACAAGCTAATGCCGAACTCTCCTCAAATCTACTTGAATTCAATCCCGTCTCAAGTTGCTTGTGTCCCTCGAGGAGAAAGCTGAGAGCTGAATGTTACAGGTTAAAGAGTGACTTAATGAAAACACGATTAAAACTGGGCCTGAGCCTTTTGATAAAGGTAATTAGATATTGATTACGTCGCTAATTCAATATCCGCTTTCATTTAAAAAAAAGATTTAAAGGAAATCTATAAACCGCTTCTCGACCGTAGAGGGCACACTTGTAGACCAACCAGAGTTCTTCACTAATGCGCTCTGTGTGCTGGAAAACACTCGCTCCAGTTAATAGATGCTAATCTGATTGGCTCACTCCAAGACTAAGGAGAGTGAGGACACATGATTATTAATGCACTGTACTTGAGTTACACATTTTCTTATCGCATGCTTTCCCAAATAAGTTATCACCCCCTTATTTAAATGTGAGCTTCTGTGGCTCATGCTTGGCTCATACTAGTCTTTCACTAGTCTTTCACTAGTCTTTCACTAGTCTTTCACTAGTCTTTCACTAGTCTTTCACTAGTCTTTCACTAGTCTTTCACTAGTCTTTCACTAGTCTTGCATCAAAATTGCATCAGTTTGTCAGTATATTTATGGCATATAAATATTGTGTGATTGGCATATTTTGTTGAAGAGTGATAGAAATGGAGCGCGTATCTCAAAGCTGCAGGCATGGTGCTGTGGTAAACATTAGCGCAACGCTGGTAATTAACATTTTTATGACAGGCAAAGTAGAAAATGAAGAGCTGATAAGAGTTCTGGAGTGTTTGAAGGACAAGCTCAGGTCTCAGGGCAACGTTACACATTATTACTGGCCAGCGGAGCTATCAGAGGATTGTTATTATTGTCACCAGCACATATTCTAACAGGAAAACACAGCTTTTAACCAAAAGCTGCTTGTGTGCTTAACAATTAATAGATAATTAATGGGTCTAATTTTCCCCTTACTGGACTAAATGGTTTAATTAATGCTAGTAATGACAATCAAAGCAAATGAACCAATTTTAGTTTCTTCATGCATTTGTTTGGTATAATATTAAATGACTTTCATTTGTTGTTGACGTGGGCAAAGTTCACTTAAACGTTTCTTTATAAGACCACCTCTCAATCAATCTACTGCACAGAACATGTGACTCTAGATGTAACATGTGACCTCTAGATGTAATCTGCTCTGACATTTGTTTTTTTAAATCAGTCCGTCATCAGAGCTCCGAGTACACAATGACAGAACCAGCGTTGTGCTCAGTTCCTCTATGGTGCCAGACTCAACCCTCATGTCCTTTTAATTTTTTTACACACTGAACTGAAACAAAACCATTCCGTCTTTCAAACGTGTCAACTGCTGCAAAAATCATTAACACGGCAGTGAAGTGATGCTATTCAAAGGAAATTAGCAAAACTACTGTTTGATATCTTCAAAACTCCACAGATACAAACCTTACTGTGTTTGTGGATGAGAGACTCCACAGATGTGAATGTGTTGCATGAGAAAAAAAATGACAAAAAATACGGTTGCAGAACACAGCAAATTACAGAATAATGTCTTGTTTTGAAAAGGTTATTCTAAAGATAACATTACACCCTCACTGCTCTCCTTCCACACGTGCACATTTATATACAGACACCTATGCAGAAATTATTATTATCATTTTCCCCACATGAACCGAGATGCAGAGCCAGACACGATGGTGCTGGCCATACTAACCAAAACACAGTGTCTCAATAATTCATGTTTGGGTGACCAAAATGGGTTTTCTTTGTTTCTCTTTTCCCATTAGCCTGCAAATGGGTCTCATTCTGCCGTTTTGTTCTGTTGCTAGTGTCTTCCAGCACTTCTCAAAATGGAAGAGGAAGAGTTTTTGCCAGTGAACTTGCCCATAATGCCACAGAGCCCAGAGCAAACCAAACATCTGTTTAAAAAAACAAAGAACGTGCTAGTTTTTGGCTGATTAAAGAGAGTCTATTGTGGTTCCATTGTGTTCATTTTCTATTCATAACAGAAAAACAAACATTTTATGCATTTTAGCATACCTAAATACGTTACTATTGTTAACACTGGGTTTGCTAGTTAGCCTGTTAATTGTTTGTTTGCTATAAGATTCTCTTAAAACCACATTGGAAAAATGAAGGCACACATTTACCTCCATTGTGGAGCAACAGAATAATTCAATGTGTGAACCGTTAAAGCGATTTTTCAGTGACATTTAGTGTAAAGAAGTGTGTCAAAATGTTTTTTATGCTACGGTTCTGATTTTGGACTGCAGGTATGCTAGTCTCAGCTGTGTCTCTGGGAGCTGCACAACAAAGCAAGAGCCCTCGTCCATTTATCTCCATTCAGAGGAGCTCATTCACAATCATGAACTGCAGACCACAAGATCAACACAGGAACATGAAACCCAAAAGCAAAGGAATGGATGACGGCACGGCAGGCAGTGAATGACGGAGGATAAACCGCGTCTTATCAGAACTTCAGCAGCTGCGTGATGAAAAGTGGAAAGCGTCTTTAAGTGTCTTTGAAGTTCTTTAAGGGATTCATTTCATGATGTGCTTGTGAGCGTTCCAACTCGCCACATACTGTACTGATCCCATTCAGCCAGCCAATGACTGCTCAGCTTTACTTACAAGAACTACAATACACTTCTTTCACCCAAACACTCTCTCTACTTCACATATAAATCTTTAGAAACAAAGTTTTCCAGGCTGGCGTCACGTTTAACATACTGAACATGAATACACTCACGATAGGATCATGCCAAACATTTCAAAGACACGTTTCACAGAAGTCAAATGTCAATGCAAGTCAATGGCAGCTACTGTAACATTGCCCGTGTAAGAGCTGATCTGGGTAATGATTTTAACCAGTGAGATTTCTCTCGCAGACCTAAACTTTATGCAACTGTGCAAATCAAAGTCCTAAGAAACCAATAAAAACTATTTATGCTTTAAACCATATTGGCCCTTAAAGTTTCAATTTCAAGATTGTATTCTGTGCTTAGGGTTTCAATACTGTTGTCGGATACAACAGCGGCTATGCCCAAAATCTGCTGTTTTGTCAGACTACCAGTTTATTTAAACTACCTTCCAAAGAAAGACTCAAAGCAGAGCCTCAGATCTTGTTTTGGAAAGCACAGAGGTTTGCAGAAATCTTCTGGCACCTACAGACCGTACTGCACTCATTTTGTTTAGTTGACTTTTCAACTTTTCTGAAAGATCCAATTTCTCCTTCCTTTTGCTTTATTGCTTCAGTTCCACATTTCATTTGTTGCATCGGCTCTGGAGAACCAGCCAGAGCAGTTGTAGGGCAGGACTGTCAAACCACAGTACTAAAGTCAGTTCGAATAATCTGGAAGACTTGCTTCAAGTGTTTTTTCACTGAGTCTGGAGCTAAACTCTGCAGGACAGACACCCTTCAGGACTGGAATGGAAACCATCAGGGAGGTAAGATGCATGACATCACAATCAAACATGACACGCTTAAAAAAATAACACCTCAAAACGTGAATTTATTTAAGCCACTGACGATCTTTAAACAACATTCCAAACACTTAGGTAGAAAACGCAATGACAATAACAATTTCAGGATGTTATTTTCTTAATCTAAACCAAACAAATACAAGTGTTCTGCTATGTTTATATTGATCAAAAGACAAATTACAACGTCCAAAATGATATAAAAAGAGAGAAGAAAAAAAAGTGTAAAAAACATGCCAGGTTTTTAAAAATGCACATCTTTGCGCTAATATCTGTGCTAATGTGTTTTTCTTTTTTAATACTGATACAGGCGCCTGTCTGGTGGATTATGGGGACAAAGTTTTGGAATGTTAATATTTTACAACAAAATATCCTTAAAATAAGAAATAATTCTATGGCAAACATTAGTTTATACCTTTAAATTATTTATTTTCATTACAATATCTAGAAAGTTATACCACCTTAATTTTAAGCCACGCATAAGAAAAATAGGATATTATATAATATAATTCCTTCTATACATAATTCAGAAGACAAAAGTTCGTCTTAGAAGCTCAGTACTGCATCTATAAACTTAATGTGGACAAGAAATGTCATTAACCCATGTGTGTCGTTTTGCTGTGCCACTTTATTAGGTACACCTTGCAGCTTTATACAATCTTCATACGTCACTGACATTGAAAGTAAAACAACCTTCAATGCACTACTGACTTCAGAAAATAGATATTTCTAAGCAAATCACAATTTATTGTGTGGAACTTGTGAGTGAGGGGCCTTCAAATATTGCTGTGGTAAATGGGGGTCCTTGAGAATACCAGTATTATTCTCAGCCCACTGGTAAATTGCTTGTAGTTCTTTTAACCAGGAACCTCAACTACATGATCGTGTACATTTGATCAAAACACAATTTTCGAAGGCCATTTCGGATGTACGCAACATGCACATCTGTTGTTTTCTGTGATTTTTTTAGATTTGAGGTGCAGGAGATCTAGAGCAGTTTTGACCACAGTGTACGCAAGCATTTTAAAACAAAACTAAGTGCTTGAAACCAAAAAACAACATTTAGTTTTCCTTTTATCAGCAGACCAGTTCCATGTTTATTCCACTTTGGCAGAGACAAGAGGGATCATTAGCATTTGATTTCCTTTGTCTTGGTTCCAGCCAGTCAGTCCGTTAACTTCAAAAACAGCAGGGAAATCTTGCATTACTCATGGATTCTAATGGTCCAGAAATATGTTTTTTTTTTTAAATCTTTAGGTCTCTAAATGTCTGACAGAATTTCAAAGTGAATAGAGTTCCACGTCTGATGTTGTGTCAGTCATCAGGAGCTTTCCGCAGCCATCGCTAGAACTGTTGCTTGAACTGTGCGCGCCATTTTACGTCAGCTTGAACGATCCCAACGGCACGGGTGAACAGGGGTGCCGCCCCACCCCCAATTGTCAAGATTAACTTCTTCAGCTGAAAGGAAATGACAACAGCAGCAATGTGCCTCATCGCAAAGAGTGGCAAAACATTCAAAGCCTTTACAAGCGAATGCTTGATGTGTTGTTTAACTGATAACCACAGGGTTGATGATTTGGAGGTACAGGCCTGCATTTGAGGAGAACATTATCAAAATGGCCACACGAGTGTACACCAATCAAGAGCATGATTAAACTTATAAAGTCTTAATTTATATAACAACCGTTTACAAAACCAATTCCCCAATTGTGGCGCATATTGAAATGATCGATTAAAATAATTTTGATTTTAGACTTTCAAAATTGCAGATCTGTAATGACCGTTTTCAAAAGAAATGATCATTACAGACTAGCACTGCTAACTGTATATCTGATAACACAACAAATCAGTCTTGTGTCTCACAGTTCTTCACAGAAACTGGATGACGAGCTGCAGCAGCAGTTCATTGACAATGACAGTTTGGTAATGACGTGTTTTAGAGAACACTGCGGGGGGTTTGTATCATCTCTGCAGGAATAATAAATTGTGGATGATGACGTCAGCTGTACAGGAAACTACAGGCAGATCAGCAGTCTTTCCCCTCTGAGACTGAAGCTACAGCTTGAAGCTGTTACAGCAAGAGCATAACCCAATAAAACAAATTTTACTTTCTAGATAAAACAGTTTTACTCTTTAAAACACAGTCTGTCTGACCAAATGTCGTAATGTTGTATGAAGACTCATGTATTGTTTATTAGTGGTTTAGTTTGATTGATTTGTTGTGTTTTCAGCAGTAGGACTGAAGTTTTCTCAGCTTGTAGAAGTCCAGACTCACCTCAGTCAACTCAACCTCTGTGTTGAGAAACTCTGTCACGCTGGTGATTAATTTGGAGTTCATAAATAAAGCTTTTCCATACCTGTGAAGCAGAGAGACACTGTTCACTTTTATTACACTGTACTGTTATTAAAAACACTGTTTACGTGTGATGCTACACCGCTGTAATGAGCTCACGAGCAAATAAACAATAAATATTACTCATATTGCTCTCTGCTTCTGCAGATTCACCAACAAACATCTTCAGACAGTCAATGTGAAATTCATATCAGATATTGAGAGGAAAGTTAAAATCACAGATGAAGAGAGATAAATGAAGCTTCTTTAGCTGCTAGATTCACCTGGAATTCAGTATGTTCTGAAATATCTCCAGGCTAAATGTCTTCCCAGTGGATTCCGGCCCACGTGTTTGATGACAGTCACGTCTTGATCCGGCACCAGATCAGAGGTGAGGGACAGATTCAGAAGCCTGCAGACAATAAAAAAAAAAAAAAAAATTATTCCGTTCATTTAGATTTTACAGAGAATCTTGCTCATCACAAACATGTCTATTCATTTTTATGTATTCAGTACAGCTTGACCGAGTGAGAAACTGATAATTAAGGGGGCAGAGATGATGTGATCAGCAAACACAGAAGTACTTCATTCTGATTGGTTAAAACGGTTTCCGTTATATTGGTTGCTTTTCTACTTCTACATGGCAAATATCATTTTAACGCTCGTTTAAACCAGAGATGAAATGATTAAATGTATCTCTTCTGTTTTCAGCAAGTAAGTCTGTGTATTCAGAAAGTAATTAACCCGAGAGGAGCAAATCAAATGCAGACAGACACATTCACTTCAGATTGGAGCTAAATGTCGAGGAGATAAAGACAGAGACATGAAATGACATGTTACACATAAAGCCACAGTGCACAAGATTTCATTCACAATTACATGTGGAGTAACTGCTTCACTCTGGTTTGATTCAGTTCAGCTGCTGTTCTGAGGTTGTGTCTCTTTTTTTGTGAACACTGGGGATTATTACCACACTGACAAACTCATGTGTGTGTGTGTGTGTGCAAACGTGTGTGAACTGCAGTTTCACACATCACAAATATAACATCATCTGATTCCTCTGTGGATACAAGTGTGAACATTGCTGACAAATTTAAAATGGCTGATACTTATAACAGTGGGATTAATAAGGCTACATTACTAACTATGTCTAGAAGTATTTCTACAGCAGCAGATTTCACATCACTCGTCGAGCACAACATCCACACAGCAGAAGAACACTGAGGGAGATGAACATGGAGGGAGGTGTTCCAATCAATACTGAACACACAGACCCGTCTACCTCAACCCACAACCTGAGGGAGTGCAGCAGGCTGACGTGCCCACTCGAAACACAAGGCAGTGTTCTCTGTGGTAGATTAAATATCACAAACACACGCGGGGACCGTGGGACGGGGGCTTTTGCTGGTGCATGCTGTGTGAAATTTAAGTGTGGCTGAAATCTGCTGGAGGTCTTCTGTACTCTTAACTCTCACACTAGAGCAAAGATATATTGAAATATTTCAAATGTACTTCATCTGTGTGCGAGTTCTGAGCAGCTCTGAATGAAATGACAACAGCATCCATTCAACACCAGTGGGGTTTCCTGGACACCAACTGTCTAAAATGATTGTTTAAACAGAGAATCATCATTAATTGTAGAACGTGATTGGAATAATTTGCTGTGGGTTTAAGGCACCACTCCTTCGAAAAGTAAACTAAGGGATAAACTCAGCTATTGAAACCTTCTGATTTTATGAATGATGGTGGTTCTGTTGATCAGTTTCTGTTCTTTCTGAAGTCACACTGTTCAGATAATCAACACTCCAGAAATCAACACTTCTGAAAAACTCTCTGAGGGAAATCAACAGTTCGATTTTTCTCCATTTAGAGGTTCATTACACACGTGTCATCACCATGCCCCAACCTCTAATTAACACACGAGTATCGCTAATGCTAGTGTTTCTCTGACATGTCTGACACTTTTCTAACAGCACATCCAGCAGAAACCATTTTAAACAAGATAATGCTGGAGCCTCTGCAGATCTTTAGAGCTTTGTGCTGCAGCTTCTCTGATTTTAGGATGTAGTATCTAGGTGTATTGTATACGACAGGCAAGTCATGATTCAGTGAGATCATGTAAAACATTTATTACACTAGCAGACAACAGATAAAAATGTTCCTCACCAGCTACTGTAATATGATGAATAGCATCTTAAAGATGAAGATACCTGCATGCAAAGCATGAAAATGTGTTTGTGAAGTTTGTTGATCTTCTGTCTCCAGCAGAACAAACCTCATCAGTATCAACAGAACTGAACACTGAAACGTTCCTCCCAGGAATCGGTCTGTTGCTGAACATTCACAGCAGAGACGGTCATGATGGGTCTCTTTATATGACCAAGTGAATGAAATCAGAAGTCAAAGAGTTAAGAAAAATATGAATAATGTGAATAATTGTACCATGAAATTAAGATACAGCATTTTAGATATAGATGAGTGAAAAACAAATATAGATGAGTGAAAAACAAAAAACTTTATTTTCTATTCTGATATTGTAACCTCACGGTAAAGATCAAATTTGTGATTATTATATAGGCAATACAATTTTAAACAAAGTTTTCCTCAACAGAAAACAATGAATAATTTCACACATCACAAATGTTTCTGCACATTTACTTATGCTAGCGCTGTCCGTGACTGAATATTCAACTGAACAGCCATTTTCATCCCAGCAGGAGCAGAGGTCACTTTTGAAATGACAGTGAAGAACACATCTGAGAGATCAAACGTCTGGTTAGAAAAATACAGCACAATTTAACAAAAGATTCAGAAGAGAGAGTCTATAAAATGCTAAAGCAGGTTTTACTCTGTCACTGTGTTAACGAACACTCACCCCTACAAAAAAACCCGTTCTTATTAGATAGATACTGTACTGGATTACTATATAAATACTATAGTATACGAGTATGATAACCATTCAGTACAAAAGCATACAAAGAACTACAGTATTATCTGTATGTACAGTATTATCTGATTAGTGTCTTTTTACATTACACATGTGAGTGACAGTTGCCAGGGCAAACTGACTGTCACTAGGGCAAACTGACTGTCACCAGGGAACGGTTGTTGCCAGAGAACTGATAAACAAGCTTTCCTGAGGTGTTTTTACTCATTGCTAGACGGTTGCAAAAGCGTTCTGTAAGACTGCAAGAGCAACAACATGAAGCAACTGTGAGAAACAGTGTCCAACAGATCAATTCAGCGTCTAATCAAGCCACACATCAGAAACACAGACATATGCTTTACAAGTCAAATTATTTTACATACTGGCACTTTTATGAGCTCTACTGTCTGCGAGGGGATTTGTCTTCATTGCTGATGAGTCTAGCAGCAGCAGTCACACAAGAGATTATGTTCAGAGTCTCACTGTGTGTTCAGACCTGACCAGAAACCCCACACTGGACTCTCGTGTGGAATACAAGTATGCAGGAACACAGCCAAAAACATTCATTACCTGTTAGGATCATTCGTTTCTGCTGCTGATGTGTTTGTCAGTGACGTGTGAACGACAATGTGGGAAACCAAAACAGATGAACAAACACGTGTTGCCATGGACACGTGGAGTTGATGAGCAGAACATATCAATCAGAACTGCATGAAATGAGCGATTCATGGACATCACATTAACCATTCATGGTCTGGTATAGTGTGTAGAGAGAGAGACAAATCAGAAAGTTATGGAGTCTATTTATTATTTTGCAGCATAAAATAAAGATGAAGTATCATTTGTAGGTTTCAGGGCTGCAGATTCAACAGCAGTACAGGAAACACTGGATTACAGGCAGGAAGCTAATGCCCAGATGATATCATGGTGATGATCTGTGTGTGTGTGTGTGTGTGTGTGTGTGTGTGTGTGTGTGTGTGTGTGTGTGTTCACCTGTTCTTGTTGCTGGAAATCCAGTCTGAAATGAGAGCCACAGCTTGACGATGACAGTGTTTGTTTCCAAAACTACAGGCCAGCATGATCACCTCTCTCTGCAGCTCTCTGATTCCAGGAAGAAAAGCAGGAGAAATTAATTAAATACAGATCTACTGAGGTCATTCAATCTCTGGGGTGGAAAATGTCTGGCTTACACTTTGCAGTTCACTGGCCTCAGTGTAACGTTTATAAATAAAATACATAATTCAACTCACTGGGTGTGATAAGCAGCCTGCATGAAGGAGCCGTCGGCAGAAGTGACTGGCCAGCCCATCTTATGATACTTTGGTTCCACCTGTTTCAGCACATAATCCTGATAATAGAGAAGAACAATAGAAACAAAGATCAACACACAACCAAGGACAGATTTAAACAGAAAAGCAGCACTGTTGCCACATTGAGACCACAGGCACCAACACAGAATTGATAATAGACAAATTCTAACCTTTACAACATTAACCCTCCAGCGATTAATAACACATAACTGCCATCATCACATTTGAACTGTTCAGTGTTCAGCAATATAAGCCACCGTGTTGAACAGCACTGTTTACTCTGGTCATAGGAGTTTATAATCATCATCATAGCAGGTCATTTGCATAGAAAAGTCTTAAAGGTACAGTAGCAAAAACAGAACGCTTCATTGTTGGCGCTACAGATTTGACTAACGCAGGCTGATATGTTTGCATTAAAAGACAACTGTACAGGTTGTTGACAGAAAGCTACAAGTACAGTGTTATACAGCGTATTGTTTTAGAGAATGCAGAGCTGAGATCGCGTCACACTTTTGCCTCACCATATGGTCTAGACTAGGAAAATGTCACAGCAGGTTGTGTTATGGCTAATTTAGCATGACTGCTCTACTTTGTAATCTCTTACTGAGATGAGTCATTCTTAAATGTTGGTACAAGCACAGATATATGCAGAGGACACTTGTTTTTCGTGCCCTGGTGAGCAGCCACTGGTCAGGTGTATTTGTTGAGCCGTTAGTACAACTATTGGGTGATGTACTGCTGTTTTGCTAACACAGTAATTTGGTCAACACACAAGCATGCACACACAAGATATTGTGTCTGGACATGATGTAGACTGTTAAATTGAGAAGGACGTCTATTCGATCTGTGCTGCCACAGATCATGTGTGTCTTTATCACATTTATCAGGGTAAAAACCTAAGTACATTGATCTGATCTGGGATCAGGGTTAAAGACTCGCACTAAAGTGGCTGTGGTCTACGGTGCAGTCTAAGTGTTTGTCCAAAGTTTGTCCTGGCTCGACTAGCAGCATGCCAGGGCAGAAACTCACTCAAGAGGGTGTTTTGGGGCAGATACCCCGCTCTAGAGAGGAGAGATAAAGACAAGGAGAGTGAGTGAGGAAGTGGCTGTAATAAAAATCTCATTAAAAGAAAGAAAACTACATACAATGAAACAAAATCATAGCGCTTTTGTTGAGCAGGCCACTTTTATTTTTTCCCATTTTCCAGACAAATCATCAGCATTTGATTTTGTTTATCATTATTCTTTGCGAATAACTGGCAGGCATTTTGCTCTGCGTGGAGATTGATAATGTGCTGTAATAAAAACAGCTTCTCCTGTACAGCTGCAGTCATGCTTGACTTTACATAAATCCATAAAACATCAGATGTGTGAGAACACAGTCATGATGAGCAGTAACAGCACAGATCAAACCCTTTCCACAGTCACTGAGAGCAGAACATCAAATCTACCTGATGTTTTTCAGCAGGACCTTGAGCTCCAGTCACATGACACTCAGAATCTAGACCACAATTATTCCCAGCGGCCTTTCAAATGCAGTTTATCCACTGTGCCTCCAGCGTTTATTTTATTACACGCCTCTGCTTTTATCCTTTGGCCTTTTCAGAAACTCCCACAAGAGAAGGCAAACAGAGAGGAGAGACTTTCCACAAACATTTAACCCAAGCATCACTAATACTGTAACTCACACCTACAAAGTTTAGGGGTTTGTCTTATAACTGTATTCAACCTACACGGGAACCAACGTAAAGTAAAGCCTTCCTTCTCGAAGCTCCCGATGCAGGAAATTCATCTTCATTTCCCATCATCTCACACAGGCTGCATCAGCATTTGGTATCAGAGGTCAGACAGGAAGGGAAGTGATCTGACTTAAAAATGGACTCATTAAATTCTAGAGGACAGACTCACCAAACACACATTTAATTGGGACATTAATCACAGTTACACACAGACACCCACAGAGATTTATCCAGAGAAACCGATTTGCAAAAATTAATCTGAACTGATTTACAACGTTCGCTGAAACGGAAGTTTCAGCTCTGTTTCTCTCAAAACATTATTATAAATTTCTAAATAGGATCAGGCAACATGTTCTTCCTTTGAACAGTCTGTTAATATGCTGGCGAAGGAAAGAGAAATATTAAACTGTGTTCAATATTTAAAGTCCATGAATTAACGGATGCTTAAATGTTTAATACGGTCTAATTTCTCGACGCTGGTAAGATGATGGGAAGTTACATTTAAAATATTTGACTGATTTATTGCAATCACTCTATCCTACAGAAATGTTCAATAATTAACACGCCAATTACAGAATAATTGCTAAAGAGCAGTTGCACAGCAGGAAGTGTCTGCACATCTGAGGAGGTAATGCAGCCACAGTGAGAAGCTGTGGGTCTGTTACACCTCATTCATTTAAAGAAATTCAACTGGCAGGAGTCAATTAATCCATTTATAACACAGATACCACACATGCACGTTTATCTCAGGACATCAAATCCACCCTAAAAAACTGATTAAGTGTCTCTTATTTCCATTGTGCGATAATAGTTGTGTAGCACGTATGAAGTGCTATGTTTAGAACAGTGTGTATGCCTGTTTTTCTATTAACATTTCCACGATTGAGTCATTTTTGTAAACTACCTTCAAGGTCACTTCTAAATGTCTAGAAGAGGAATCTGATAAGTCCAGGTCATGTGATCTGCCAGCCAATGAACTTTCATGCTTTTCTACCTCCAACATTTAGCATCTGGTTCTTAACATCTCCTGTTGGGTTTAGTAAAGATGGGAGGGTACAGGGGGGATGGAGATAAAAACAGAAAAGCCTGGAGCACAACAAAACTAATTCGCACCCGAAACATTCTGAACTCTCTGGTGAGAATGAAATTGTGTGCAGAGTAAATGCATGTTTCACTGCAAAATGAACGGACCACTATGAACACCATGTACATCACACTCGGCCCCGGAGTATAACTCACCAATTATTAACAATATATATATTAAACAAATAAAAACAATTACTGTAACAATCAGAATATTAGGTTTATTAATTGTGTGCATTAAATATAATATTTAGTATCATACTGGGCTGTACTAACACTCATTGCCCTCTCCTTTACTGATCCAGCAATGAAGAATAACAGCTGAGTTTGTGAGCCAGAGCTGTTGTGAGGAATTCCCATGAGCACCAGGGGCATTTAATCAATCACTGGAGTCAACAACCAAATACAACAATGTCCATTCTGTTCCCACAGTCAAATAAACACTCTTTATCATGCCTGTAGCTCACTAGAAAAAAGCTTATCTACAGTGTGATTAATGAGGATGCTGTTTCTAATATGCAGTTGGCATTTTCACTTCTTAAGTACCTAAGAGCCAGTAACAACCTCCACAGATTTGAGCCCTGAGGTTGAGGAAGACAATCTGTTAACATCCTTTCATTAAGCTTATCTCTAGACAACACCAGAGGGAAACAATATGTACAAAGCAAACTAAAATAAAAACTAGTGACAAAAGGATTTGGCTTCTGTCCCGTTTCAATTATTCAACTCTTTGGTAAATAAGACTAAAGCTAAATAAATAGGCTACATAAACATGACTTAGAACACGTACAGATTTTATTATCAGCCCATTACAGCGAAATGCGTAAATATTCCTCTGTACTACTCGCTTACAGAGTCATCATGCTTAAGAAACAGCTGCGTCTGTTTTGCACTATTTCATAAAAAAATTATCCTCCACATGCCTGCTTAATCGCTTTTTAACTTAATGTGAGCCATACCACAAAAATTTGTTTTACAAAAATAAATGTTGGCACTAATTCCTCCCGGGCAGAAAGACAGAAAGCATCTGGTAGCTTCCTCATTTAGTTTGTTAGGTGTTGTGAACATGAAAGAAAAAAAAAAAAAAAAAAAAACTGTCCACAGTGAATTTCGCAATCTGTACAAAGCAGTGCAACAGGCATGCAGTTCTTGAGCGCAAGCTGTTGCGTACTGGAAATCAAATTCTTAGAAAAGTGCATCAGTAATACTTCAGTAATCTTTCATTAAAACTGTTCTGGACTTGATAAGTTAATCAGTCAGTTTTTAGCACCTACAGCTTCCAGTTATTTAATATATTGTTGCAGGCTTGGCTTCATTAAGCAAAATGACTGAGTTAATCTGGGTATTAAACAGAGAGGACCATAGAGAGAGCAGTTATTCCTGAAGGAACTAATGACAGCCTTTGGATCTTTAAAGCCTCAAAGGAAGTCTATCAGGAAGTATTGCTTTAGAAATGACTCTGGGGTCTCAGTTCCATCAGTGTCACTGTTCCTCCTCTATCGTTCTCTCTGTTCCTCCTCTATCTCTCTCTTTCTCTGTTCCTCCTCTATCTTTCTCTTTCTCTGTTCCTCCTCTATCTTTCTCTGTTTCTCCTCTACCGCTCTCTCTCTGTTCCTCCTCTACCGCTCTCTGTTCCTCCTCTACCGCTCTCTCTCTGTTCCTCCTCTACCGCTCTCTCTCTGTTCCTCCTCTACCGCTCTCTCTCTGTTCCTCCTCTACCGCTCTCTCTCTGTCCCTCCTCTCACATTAAGCAGTGGACCTGTGTGACACTCCAGCTAATGATGAAGCTCTGCAGGATCTACACAGTGAGGGAACAGAGCATTAGAGCTAAGTGATCCTTTATATCATCCATCAGCTGTAACGAGTGTTTCCTCAACAATGGCAGAGAAGAAACAGAGCAGAGATGCAGATGTCAATAACCATTAGGACTGAAATTTACTGGATCTGACCGTTCTGTATCGTAATGGACGATTCTTCAAGACTTATTCCACAGGTAAAGTCCCATTTATGCCCATCTACAGGTTTATCTTCTATGTAGCCTGTACACAAGTCATCTAAATGGCATGAAAATGAAATATTTGCAAACAATATTTTCCAAAACTCACTTAATCCAATGCAGATATTTTGCTCTTCCCGGCTGTATGTATGACTCTGCTCCTCTGCACAGCCTTTAGAAGAGGCTCACATTTATTTATTTATATTTATTTATATCACATTAACAGTCTACAATCTTTAAATTAGTCTGACCTTAACAGGTCGGATTACCATGATTTATTTTCAGATCCATCATATTTCATATCCATCATTGTGGGAATAATGACCACCTGGTATGTAAGAGATCGAACAAGTCATGCTTGTTCATTGAGCCCAAATTAATGCTTGGTGTGTAAACTTCTTTCCCTGTTGCCATTTTTAGCTTGTTCCAAAGGGACTGGCCTAACACAATGAAATGTTTCTCTAAGAGTGAAAAAAAGGTTAATTTGAGCTGAATATTCCATGGGGGTCTCAAAACGCATCTGAATGTTAAATGGATCTCTTAAGTCTGACAGTAGTTTTGGGGCTCTGAATGACTCCATGTTTCTAGAGGGGTCGTGTAACAAACAGAACCCACCTCGCCAGGTTGAAGACATCTATCAGACCGGCCCTGTTGCCCACGGAGATGATCTGCAGGAAAACAACAACAACAAAGAAAACATTTTTGAAGCAAGATAAAGACAAAGACAGTCTAGGTGAGGATGATGAGGAGACAAAAAGAGGAATCATGAAAGGAAGGAAATGAACAGCTGCCTAAAGCCAGGAAGTGAATGAAAGTTTGGAAAAAGATAGAATGACAGACGTGGAAGCAAGCAATACCTTCCACAGGAAATTGTGGGTGATGTACCGTTGGGTTGGTCATCAGCTGTTGAATGAGAAGTCTCCAGTTGTGGAGATCATAGTTCACTCTGAAGTAGCCTGTCTGATTGATGTTGCCCAGCAACCACCTCCCAATCCATGTGGCTCACTCTGTGTGTCTCTATAAATAAACAAGAACACAACAAAAATGTTTAATGATTCCTCTGACAACCAATCTGTAGCCAACCTTTCAATCTACCAAACACACACTTAACACATCAAACGATGGCCTAGACATTAACACACAAATGTGAATATCCTAAGATGACAGGAAGCGTTTGTGTCCTTTTGGTCATCACAAATTGTTCAACTATGTAAACTATTTTGAGAAATTAATGAAGCTTGCAACATTGAGTTACACTTTCCTTAGCGGTTTAAAAACAAATGTAAACCACAGTCAAACCCAACCATCTCTGCGATTATAATTCCTCTCGGAATTTGTATATAAACCTCAACATATGCTTTTACAGAAGCACAATTTTGCGCTTAACCTCAGAGATCATAGTAGTTCTAAAAATGAATGGCGTATTATTATACATCCATTTCGTACAACAAAGTCCGATACCCGTCTAGTCATCAAATACAATTCAAAAGCTATTTATGCCTCAATGTACAGCGTCTTTAATCATGTGTTTGCCCATTCATATGGTTTCCACGGGTAAAATATGCTTTGGCTGTAGTTTGTCAGTGTATGGATTGAGAGCGTATCGTCATTCAGGTCGCATCAAACCATCAGTGGCAGGATCTCATCTTCCTGATGAGGGCTGTTTCTCAGGGAAGATGAGCAGGAAACATGCTGATAAATGGGCTCACAATGATGGAACCTCTCAGCTCTGACCATCACGGAACACTCACAGACTAAAATGAATTCCAGCTCTTGGAATTTTCACCAGCGCTCCATCAATAGAAGAGTGTTCTATTCTAGAAGAGGGTCTATTCTACCACACGAGCTGAACGCATTAAAATGGTCTTAAACTCACTGTGAAAATACAGCCATTGCAATAATAGTGTCGTTGAAATGCTTCATAAGCAGCACTTAAATGTACATTTTCCCAATTACAAATGTATGAAATCTGTGCATTCATATGCTAAAGGATGCATAATTCTAACCTGTTTGATTAGAGACCCAAATGATGTTTCTGTTATGTGATCGTCCCACTGTGAGTGTCAGAGGAATTTGCCACTGGAAGGTGAAATGACAAAAACACACAAATAAGAAATTAAACTGTTCAATTGCTCACACTCGGTCTAAGGGGTTTAAATGTCACTAACACAGATACACGTGCGGCTTTGTGTGACATTTGATCTGAATAATCTGACAAACTACAATTTAAAGTAACAGTAGAAAATATTAAAGAATATTTCATTTCTCGACACCAGGAGATAGAGTGACCATATCAGAAATATGACGCAGTGAAGTTCAAAGGTCACTCAGAAGTGTCAGAGACACGTTACAAAGTGACAAAGACACATTGACTCAGCTCTGCTCTCTGTCACACACACACTTTCATGGCTGTCATGTTCTGTGCAGTCATTCATGTTGATGTTGTTTATCTGTGACTGCGTGTTTGACTTTCACCGGGTATAAAAACACATCTAATAAAACCGTGTCTGACAGCATCACACTGAAGGTCCAGCTCTCTCAGCCTGTCATAATGTCCCACACTCCCCACACAGTGGATGTTGTCTGCTGCCAGCCTGCATGAATTACCCCAGAAAAATAACCATATTACAGTGCAATGAGATCTTTTAATGTGTTGTTTTCTAAGCATTGCTATTACATGTGTTGTGTTTGAACAAATTCCTGACCTACATATTCAGTGTTATGACTTTTGTACCATATTTATGCTACAGATGAGACGCCCCTCAAATGCCTTTACTTACGCTTCAAAATTAAATTGGAGGATTTTATATTAAATTGGACGAGAACCACTTATTACATTCGTCATTTCATGACATCAGTCTTGGCTGTGATGAATAGGCTGGATTGTTATTGTGTTAGAAACTGAAAGAAATGGACAAGGCCAGAAAATTCTTTTCAAAACGCTGGTGATTCACACCTCAAATCATTCAGTAAGATGATTTGTCCTATTTAAAGTGTCTATTATATCTGAATGTGCTTCAAAGAGAATAGTGTGTAATGACTGACTGAAAATACTGTAATTAAAAAAACATATAAAAGGGCAAATTTTAATTACAACAGCAGAGACACAGAACACTGCGATTCTCAACACACGACGCATAAAGTGAAACATTATGAAGCCTGCTGGAAAACACCATTTAAAACCAGATGTTGGTACAGGAGTCTGTAGAGAGACTGTGATCTATGAGCGCATAAACAATAACTATTAAGTTTTAGTGATAACAGAAGCATCTGTGTGTCCTCAGATGAAACCACACACAGATACAGTCACATAAATCTGTGTTTATCAGTGAGAATGAACAGGAGAAAAGCAAAAGGATATTCAAGTCCTCCACAGGCTGGTCATTTGGTGGCGCGTGCTTATATTCATTTATGAAAGCGTCTGTTCTCATCATTATTATTATATTTATCCCTTAGGAACTTCATATTATGGCCCCGAGTTTCAGCGAAATGATTTCAGACTGTACAGCAGTAAGATAGAGACTGAGGTGTCAGGTGGGTGTCGTATAATGTTTATGAGAGGTTAGAAGTGTTTATGTTCATTCCTAAAACAACAGTTGCTCTTAATGGACTAGCGTAAATAAATCAAAGCAATAAGCCACGAAAGGCAATATTTGACTTGTACCACAGACTTGGGTGGAGCTCTATGACATACTGGAATAACAGAATGTAGTATTACATCATTTACATAATAAAATATTCATAATGCGATTATCTTCTCAAAACATTCACATTGGCGTGTTTATCTGGACTAATGTAAAAACAGCCACAGAGCAACTGAAGCCCACCCGTCTTAAACACAATTAACAGCAGTAATTACAAGTCATCAAGTGCGCAAGTATGAACTCCTGGTACTGTAGGTTTGCTGGCAGAGCCGTCTCTGTATATTACATTGGAGCTTAATGGAGCCAGCATGCGTTTGTCACAACAGTGCAGATTAAATGTCTTCCTGTTGTCCAGCAGAGTTTGTAACTCTCCTGCATGACCTCTAGGACCTTTATTCAGATGACAGTGGGCATAAAACAGACGGGGTGTGAAACAAGCAAACTGATCCTTTCTACTAACTTTTGCTGCTGCCAGAGTTTAGTTTTTTCCCTCAGCACATTGCTGCTAGGCTGTCGAGATTCCTGTAGTGCCAAATCCCCTCACATTCCAGCAGGCTGTCTGCTTCTCAGCTGAAAACCTTCCAGAAGGGCAAACACTAAAGATACATCCCCTACTCGTAACACAGCTTTGCTATTGTTTCCTACAGCAGCTTCGCTTCTAACACCCCTGCAGAAAACCACAGCTCTCAGAAAACACTCCAGCAGGAGGAGATGTTCAAGATGAATGAATGACTCTCAGAAAACACTCGAGCAGGAGACGACGTTCAAGATGAACGAATGAATCTCAGAAAACACTCGAGCAGGAGACTACACTCAAGATGAACGAATGAATCTCAGAAAACACTCGAGCAGGAGGAGACGTTCAAGATGAACGAATGAATCTCAGAAAACACTCGAGCAGGAGGAGATGTTCAAGATGAACGAATGAATCTCAGAAAACACTCGAGCAGGAGACTACACTCAAGATGAACGAATGAATCTCAGAAAACACTCGAGCAGGAGGAGATGTTCAAGATGAATGAATGAATCTCAGAAAACACTCGAGCAGGAGGAGATGTTCAAGATGAATGAATGAATCTCAGAAAACACTCGAGCAGGAGACTACACTCAAGATGAACGAATGAATCTCAGAAAACACTCGAGCAGGAGACGACGTTCAAGATGAATGAATGAATCTCAGAAAACACTCGAGCAGGAGACGACGTTCAAGATGAATGAATGAATCTCAGAAAACACTCGAGCAGGAGGAGACGT
>JAZGTJ010004686.1:11850-29924 GCA_036877575.1 Botia almorhae
AACATCCCGTAGTGTCAATCGTGATGATTCAGCCGCTGTTTGTGTGTCAGTAAGTCCAAAACTGTTCTGTAGACGTGGTTACTTCATGTCAGGATGAGTTGGACAATACAATACGAAGACTCCATTTAGTTTATCCAAACCTCATTATTCTCAACCCGACTACATCAGCTTAGGGTAGCAAACCTGTGGATGCCGCACACCACGCTCTACACTCAGGTGTACCAACACTTCCTTTTTTATTCTTCGCTTCACAAATCAGCGACGTTCTGAAACGCATCGCCCTCGTGTGGACAATTAGGGGGTGACAACTACTAGATCGTCACAAGCAGACACATAATGGTTTCGTAGACAAAAGCTCAGACATGAACTGAGGGGGCTTTGTAGCACCCCATTTTGACTAAAATGATGAGGTTTTACCTACAGTCACTTAACTTGGTACATGTATTTTTCTCATCAAGCCGGACAACATACAAAATTACAGAAAGTCTGCCATTTTAGATTGTATGTGGAAGTTTTAAATACTTCTTCTAAGGCATTTATGGAATTGTCACCAAATTTGGCAAATAGCATGCCAAGACATTGAAGATGATAAATTGATGATTATATAGGGATTTTTGGTATCTCAAACAGTGTTGCCATGGTGAGGCAATCAATTTATGGCAAAAAATGGAAACAGGAAGTGGCTCATATGTGCGCAATGAATTGAGTGGTTTTGTTTTAATTTAAGCTTTATGTTTGGTCCTAGGGACTAATGACATAAAGGTGGCTATTGTGAGTAACAGTCAAAGCACCACCAAGTGGCAGAAGGAAATATGTCACTTAAAACAGATTTTAAAAGATCTCTATATCAATTTTACCCAAGTCACTTCATACATTAGAAATTACAAACAGATATAGGAAATGATATTTTGTGAACAGATTTTTGATATCTTGAAATGTGTTGCCATGGTCAATTTAAGGCAATAAATGGAACAGGAAGTCTTATATCTTCTGCATGCATTGACTGATCTAAATAAAATTTGGGAAATATGTTTGTTTCTTTTCCTTTCTTGTCTTCTCCCTTGTTTTAGAATTACGGTTAGTGTTTATATGTTGTTGTGTAATTAAATACTTTTCTGTTTGTTCTGTTTGTTTGGGGTTGTGGGTAGATAAAATTTATTTTGAGTTATTATGCTATTGAGCACTATTCCGTTATAGAATAACCGACCTTCAAAACGAAAGTACAGTTGCGTTTTTCCCTTTCTTTTCCGGTTTTTGAATTTTTCTATTTGTTCCGTTTTCATCATGGACCCGCTGCCTCAACAAAACGGCAGAGACATGGAAATATATGTACAGGAGTTTTTGTACTTTGCCTATGACTCCACGTGTGATGACCTCACTCTAATGGGGGTATTTTGGTGCATGCTGGACAAACACCTCCGCTTCGTCATGCCACGTGCAAATCCGGTGTGAACTCTAAAGAGTTACGTCAACCTCGCTCTATGGTTGACGGAATCAGAGTTCATCGTGAATGAAGAGGAGTCCAGCCCTGGGTCATTACATGTGGTTGTCACCAACCCATCACCCCACGATGCAGAGGATCAGTCTTCGGACGGAGAGCCAGACGTGACCGAGAGGTGGATCGCTCTGGAGCCAGAGCCTCATGAAGCGTGACAGTGGATGTGCTCATGAAATACAAGGGTAGTTTGGAAGACCCTGCCCATGACACCACCACTGGGGGTGAGTACGAACTGGACTCCTCATTCCTCATTTATCCATTTTTTAAAAGAACTATCAATGTTGAATACAATCCCACCCACCCAACCTCCCTCTCCTTCCTCCTCTCATTCCTTTGTTTCTCTCCCCACCTCAGATGCTGTCAGCCCCTCTGCTCACTGTCAGCCCACCGTTGGTGTTGTGGGCACGCCGCGGGTCTGCCTGTCTCCTCCGGCCTCTGCCTCCAGCGCCCAGACTCCTCCTCGGCCCTACGGGGAGGAGTTGAGAGGCCCGGTGGCTTCCTCGTCTCCACTGTCGCCTGTTAATCCACCAGCTCCACTGGGCTCCCTCGTCCCTCCAGCTCTGCTTTGGTCAGTTGTCATCCCATCATCTCCTCCGGACTCTGCTCCTCCGGCTCCACCACGTCACTCCGTCCCACCGGCTCTGCTGGGCTCCTCCTTCCCTTCAGCTCCTCCTCAGTCCTCCACCTGCCTTCTGCTCCACCTTGGCCCACTGGGTCCTCGACGTCACCCTGGCTCGTCAGCTCTCCGTCTCCGCATCAGGCTCTGCTGTCGGCCTCTCCTCCACCATGGCTCCTCCCTCCGTTGGCTCCACCGTGGGTCGACTTCCTGGTTGTGTTCTGGTACCATCTGGCTCCTCCTGTCCCAACTCCATCCAGTCTCTGCCCTGGCTCCTCCCTCCATCAACGCCTCCCTGGTCTCGTCTACATTCCTCCCAAGTCCCACCCCCCTCCCTGAGTTGTGTCTTCTATGGCCTGAGGACGCGCCGTCCAGGAGGGAGTTCTGTATTGAAGATGTTTGTCGGTTATTGAGAGTTGTATTTCTGTGGATTGTATTGACTAAGTAGCGCTTTTGTACATCTGTTGTGTCTTCTCCCTTGTTTTAGAATTACGGTTAGTGTTTGTATGTTGTTGTGTAATTAAATACTTTTCTGTTTGTTATTCCTTGCTCCGCTCCTTCACCCTTTCCTACATCTCCGCAAACACTATTCCGTTACAAATGTTAATACAACATCTAAAAAACTGGACGTTTCTAGCTTTTCTAAAACTTTCAAAATAACATTTTTAACATTTTTGTTGTTTAATGAAAACTATAGGGAAATGTTCTTACAACCTTAAAGTATTAGCTGGGAACACACCACTTTCTTTCAAATACTGTTGTTTCACTGATGATTAGAATCTGAGAGTGTGTAATGTCACCACTTGTTCTGTAATCACAAAAAATTATAAAATAAAAAAATGTTAAAAATATGGTAATTGTAAATACAGTAACTTTAGAAGCTTCACTGGAAAAGCACAACTACGCTTTATAAGATATGCAAGTTTTACAGAGTGTGTTTGGTTGCATCAGTTTGTTAGAAGTTTATTTTTGGGCTGTCTTTCTCAACTCTTTGATCAGTAAGGTAGATTTTGCCTTTCATCGAGGCCAAAGTCAGGGATCTTGGGCTTACAAAGTTTGGTGACCACTGCCCAGCCAACAGAGAATGTTCTTAGAACGTTGGCCAGTGTTCTCTAAAAATTCTCTAAAAGTGAATCTAAAAAATTTTATTAATTTGAAATATTAGTTGGTTGATCATTTTGTCCCAATTAGATGAACACTACAGTTTGTGTAAACTCGCTGTTGTACAACTTTGCCTGGTTATATGGTTAACCCATATTGAGATATTATAAACCTCGGTTGTTTATTTTGTGCACATATATCCAATCATTTCAGCTTTATTTGATTGTGTTGTCTGCTTTAAACTAGCTGCCTTTCTTTAGTTTTAAGACTATGTTTTGAATATGTTAATGTTTAAAGGCAGATCAGGGTTAAATATGTTGACCCTTCTCACACTGTTTATCTGGTTTCTCAAAGCTGCTCTTGACTGAAAGATGAAGCTGGCTGCATTCATGCTTCTACTCATCAGTTCAGCTGCATCTATCAATCTTAAATACATCTCCAAGAGGAATTCAGGTAAGACAGACTATCACTTATAGTCTAATTTATGACTGAGAATATGTGCTGGGCATTTTGAATCAATATGTAAATGTTGTCTTATTGACATTGCTGTATTTTTTTCAGGCTTATGGAATGATAGGTATGTAGGATATAGTTTGTGCTCACTGTGATACTTATATTCAATAGTCCAAGATAGCTGTCTATAAAAGTAATTAAGTGTTTTAATGAAATAATTTTACACAATTTCTTTGAGGAAATAAACTAGACTATTTCAGTGTTTATTCCTAATGCATTGTGTGTGTGTGTTTGTGTGTGGGTGCGGGTGTGCATTGAGCAATTATGTTATCAGCACCAAACGTGCATTTATGTGGGTGGTAAAAACACAGGCAAGGACTGTCGACTGTCAGTTTCTTACCCAGCGAGAGATTTCAAAGTTTGGCATGTATGGTTTACTGTGGCACCAAATAAGCAGAAATGCTTCCTTTTTAAATTTGTGAAAATGTATGATTATGTATTTGAGACAAGGTTTGTAGCAATTTGTAGAGCTGCTGTACTAAATGTTAGCAGTAATTAGTGGTGCGAAGCACTACAGTGCCTTGCAAAACTATTCATAACCCCTAAACTTCTCCACATTTTGTCACATTACAACCACAAACTTAAATGTTTTTTATTGAGATTTTATGTAATAGACCAACACAAAGTAGCACATTATTGTGAAGTGGAACGAAAATGTTAAGCAAATAAAAATCTGGAAAGTGTGGTGTGCATTTTTATTCAGGCCCCCTGCATCAACACTTGTAGAGCCACCTTTCGCTACAATTACAGCTGTAAGTCTTTTGGGGTATGTCTCTACCAGCTTTGCACATCTAGAGACATCTAAAGTCTTTTGCAGCCTTCAACAGGTTTTCTTTCAGGATTGCCCTGTATTTAGCTCCATCCATCTTCCCATCAACTCTGACCAGCTTCCCTGTCCCTGCTGAAGAAAAGCATCCCCACAGCATAATGCTGCCACCATCATGTTTCACAGTGGGGATGGTGTGTTCAGGGTAGGGATGGGTACCGAAACCCAGTACTTAATCGGTGCCGGTGCCTAATTATAAAAGACCGAAGTATCGATAAGCTCTGACGTTAACGGTTCTGCTGTCGGTACTGGAGAAATAAAAAATAATAATTTCCTATTTATTATTGCTAAATAAACATTACCTAGCATATTTTACCTGACCAGCCTTTTGTAATTTGCGATAATATTCGTTATTCGCCTGCACTGCCTCACGCACGGAATGTAGTCTGTTCCGCAGTACACAGAGCTCGCGCGCACACAACATGAGAGAGCTCACGCTTATGGAGTGACGATGGCGGAGAGAATCAAACGATCCAAAGTATGGTAACACTTCACCCGTGTGAACACGGACAATGCTCGTTGCAACAAGTGCAAGATTTTTGCTTGTAATGGCGGAAACACAAGCAATTTATCAAAACATCTAGCCAAAGTGCATTATGTGCAGATAGAGAATTGCAAAGTTTTCGACTGCCTAGCTTCTACTTCATCATCCGCCTCCTCAGGTATGTATGCTATGTTAAAATAACGACATAAACATCACATAAGGTTTATTTTGTGGAATAGATATTTGCTCAAACATTGGTGTTTGCTAAGCTATAGATAATTATTTTACATTTAAAACATAACGTGTTGTTATTTCTGTTCTCAATTTGTTTTGGTTTTTTAATTAAAAAACGCAACAAAAAGTACCGATAAGAGTACCGTTAAAGTACCAAATCGATAAGTGGTATCGATAGAAGTAGTAATACCGTTAAAACCTTAACGATACCCATCCCTAGTTCAGGGTGACGAGTAGTGTTACTTTTCCGCCACACATAACGCTTTGCATTTAGGCCAAAAAATTCAACTTTGGTCTCATCTGACCAGAGCACCTTCTTCCATCCTCTACATGGCTTTTGGCAAACTGCAAACGAGACGTCTTATGTCTTTTTCAACGATGGCTTTCTTCAGGCCAGAGTACATGACTTAAAGTTGTCCTGTGGACAGATTCTCTCACCTGAGCTGTCGATTTCTGCAGCTCCTCCAGAGTGACCATTGGACTCTTGGCTGCTTCTTTGACCAGTGCTCTCCTTGCCCGGTTTGTCAGTTTAGGTGGACGGCCATGTCTTGGTAGGTTTGAGTTGTGGCATATTTGTTCCATTTTTGCATGATGGATTGAACAGTGCTCACTGAGATGTTCAAAGCTTGGGAATTTTTTTTATAACCTAACCCTGCTTTAAACTTCCCCACAACTTTATCCCTGACCTGTCCAGTGAGTTCCTTAGTCTTCATGATGCTGTTTGTTCGCTTGTGTTCTCTAACAAATCAATGAGGCCTTTACAGAACAGGTGTATTTATACTGAGACTAAATTACACACAGGTAGACTCTATCAACTAATTAGGTGACTTCTGAGGGCAATTGATTGCATTGGATTTTATTTAGGGGTACAGAGTACAGGGAGCTGAATATAAATGCACGCCACACTTTTCAGATTTTTATTTGCTTAAAATTTTGAAAACCGTATATTATTTTCATTCCACTTTACAATTATGTGCTACATTGTGTTGGTCTATCACATAAAATCTCAATAAAATACATTTAAGTTTGTGGTTGTAAGGTGACAAAATGTGAAAAAGTTCAAGGGGTATGAATACTTTTGCAAGGCACTGTATTGCTCTCTTGCATACTTCTTTTTCTGGATAAAACTTCCTGCACGGTTTGTCATAGACCCATGAATGAGGGGTCAAATCAACCAGCTTATTGAGGAGAGGTGTGCTATGATTTTTATAAGCTATCAGGTGTACAATGTTTTTGGGGCGTACGAAAAAGTGGGTGAAAAATTTTATAGACTTAACATTGGGCTGAATTTTATGATGACACAGCTCTGCATCAGAATACCGCAATTTGTGAGATTTCTCAAAAGAACATACACTTTGCACCTAACCTGCCATAAAAACAGGTTAGGTCTTTAATAAAGACCTAACTATATTTAAACACATTTTGGGACAAAGCCTTTTTTTCTAGCCAGAACTAAAACAGTCTCATGTGCAGCAGGCCCAACGGAATCACATTGGCCGCTGTTGCCATGAGTCCTAACAGCCTGTAAACCTGAAGGACTGTTAGATGAATGCTGCCCACAGCAGCAAGGATCGACTTCACATGTGCAGAAGACAATTGTGTTCGCATTGTAGTGGAGTCACAGATTACCCCTAGAAAAATAGTTATCTGGACAGTTCACTGGAAAACTACCATAGTGTGCAGCAAGGCACCAGATTAGATGTAATTCTACTGGGCTTAGAGATTTAAAAGTGCCTCTTCTAACCTAGTATTTGTGCTCATGCAAACATACAATGGAAGTATAATAATTCATACCAGGGGTAAAATTAGCCGAATATAAATTCTTCCATGACTTCGAAGATTAGGAAAGTACAGGAGATTGTGACAAAAAGACTGTTGGATGATTAAACCTATCATCCAATTTAGATGTGCTATCATTTATAAGGCCACTGAAGGCTCCGCTTCTCAACAACACAAGAAACTACCTCAACCAGCTCCTCAAATGTGGCAGAAAGAGGAAGCTGGACTGCCTCAGCACCTGTTTGGCATCATCCGACATCATCTGACAGCATGAGCCCATCATCTAGCTCAGAAAAGACCACCAAGCAGGCTTCTGAAGCTGGTATATGCTCATTCAGTTCAGCGAAGATCACAAATGAAAAAGCGAGGCCCGTCTCTCATTGCTCTTCCATCAAACTGAGCTTTTAAAGGCTTTGTGGCATACAATGCTACATCACATGACCTTGACCTGCCAATAAATAGGCCTGATTTTACACGTGTTCAGACTGGGGCGCTCCTGAAGCACGTTCCCCAGAGTGTCAAGACTGATTCAGCATTAAGTTTCCTCAAAAGGGAACATGTTGTGTGATTATTATTGTGCACTTAGATTTATGCATCGACAAAATAACAAATAACCAAACTACAACCCAATTAACAGTCCCACTGATATCATGATGACCAAAAACAACAGCTCATCATTCATTAATAGCAGTTATTGGTAGTAGTGTGGCTTTTAAAGGCTTGGAGGGTATTTCTAAGATTTTGTGACGTTTTGGTAAAGCAGCTTTCTAGATGCAGTGTTTCAAATGTAACGTTACCCTTTGACCACATGTGAGTAAATGTGTACATTAAGACATTAAGATTGTCACACACACTGAGGGTATGTGAATACCTAGCCCAGAGTGTAGAATTTGTGCAGAGTGTAATGTGTTTGGACAGCCCAACCCATATCCATTAATTCCTTTCTTAATATTCAGCTTGAAGAGTCTGACCTTAGTCAGCACTTCACCATGTGACACAACAATGTAAGACACCCCAAGCACTTGACAATTTTCATTTTATACCCTAATTAATACAGAATCTAGCGTTTAATTTCCAAACACTTCACACATTTTTTATATAATGGCCTAATTCAGCAGTTGTCTTTTACTATTTTCCATTCAGCAAGCGTGATTCTGTTTATATCAGGACTTTATTAATTACAATATGCAATATTTCTTAATAAATAATTTGATTTGAATTTAAATGGGTGAATCTCACAAAAAATTATTTTGCATGAAAGAAATTAAGCGCAATGTCATTTTTTACAATTATTACATTATTTTAATGACAATTAAGCTTATATTTATATATATATACACACACACACACACACACACACACAAAATGCTTAAGTACACAGTGTGTTCTTTTGATTTTGATAAAAAAAATAAAACTGTATGTGTGTGAATTGGTCCCCATGGCAACAGCAACGTGAAGCAATTACCTCACAGACAAGCAATCACCTCAAAGACAAGCAATCTCCTTTGACATCAAAGCAATTCATTAGCTCATTTTCATCTCTTTCATTGGCATTTTCCTTTCCGTTCTGTGTAAATAATTGGAAAAATATTTAATGATTACAGTGCTTTCTGATGTGAAGGATATTCTCAATCTGTGATTAATTATGAACAACAACCAATGTGTGTGGTCAGCATGAGCTTCAGGCCTAAATCTGTTAATGGACTTTGTTAATAAATAATCTGATTACAGTTGAGCTTTGTTAAATCAATGCTTGAAGATTTGTTTATAAAAACACTAAACCATTTGTTTCAGTCATGATTTTCTGTTCTCTCGTGTAAAGAGTGATCATGGTTTAAACTATGATCTACCCTGGCTACTGAGATCCCTGAAAACACTCATGTCTACAGCACCCATTAGGAACAGTGCCTAGTTTGCAACATTTTTTTCTTAGTAATGTGCAAATTGCCTGTCAATTTGCACAACATGTTGTCTTTTTCTATCATTTGTGTCCTGTTCATTGAAAATCCACTTAAAAAGTTAAATCCACATGCTGATGTTTAATCTTTCCAAGTAGCAAATGATCACAATGAGTAATTTCCAGATGGGTTTATAGTTCTTCAGGCTATTTTGCCTGAAATAATGCACCCCAAATTAAACTGCAGACTAAAGCAGACAGCAGCCAAACTGTCTGCTTGTTTATAATTAAGCTGCTCACTGAGCTTGTTAAGTCCTTTGTTATATTATTTTGCCAACACTAAATTCATGAAGCTGTGTATTATATAATTCCCAGAGTTTTGCAATGGGGTCACATTTAATGATAGTGGAACATTTTTAAAGCACTAATTTGGAGGCAGTTGTGTGACCAATTTATATTAACTTATGGATTTCCATTTGCATTTACTTTAACAAGCTGAATGCAGGTTAGCTGGGTGAAATGCTATTGTCTTACAATCCCACTAATCTAATTAATCAAGCTGCACAACTGCAGGATATTACAGCTAGCTCATTCTTCTGTCTTTATTACAGAAGGGAAGAGTTACTCCAAAATTGAAATTTATATAGAAATAGAATTTTAATTTTTGGGTCAACTATTCCCTCCACTATGAACTTTATTACATTGTTTGATAGATTATCTTGCCTGTGTAATTCAGAGAAATTTTTAAAATAAATTATTTAATAAATGATTTTGACCGGTATAAATTCTGGTACAAAGTAGCTGTTTTGGGTAAAAAATAAAAAAATACATTTTAGAAAAAAATCTACACAAACAAAATGCACAATTTGTTTTTAACCCCCACTATCTATTTTACTGAAGCCTTTAACCGCAAGTTAAGAAATTTTTTTTTAAACTTATCTTGTTATTTTGAGATTATAAATCAATGGAAAATAACATAAACATAACATAAACATAACATAAATGAAGCAGTGGGGTTACCCTAGCCTGCTTAAATGTAGCGGGGAAAATACCAGTGTGAAGAGATGTGTTAATTATATGAATAAGTGCTGGTGTGACTGCTGGAGAAATAGCTTGGAAGAGATGAGATGGAATGGGATCGAGCGGGCAGGGGGTAGGATGGCTAGATAACATGAGTTTGGAGACCTCGGAGTGGTGTTGCTGGCGTAACAAGCATGTCAGTTTGAGGTGTGGCACATTGAGCGCTGATTGTTGCAGTTTTGCTGAAAAAGAATGTAGCAGAGTCATTAGTAGAGTGTTGAAGATAGAGGTGGAGGACAGAGGAGGGAACAAAATGTTTTAAAGAGCATGCGGGAGTTAGAAGAATTGTGAAATAAAATCAATTTAGTTAAGTTGGACATGTTACGCTACATATAAGAGGGAGGCGCCGCACGTCTGTTCAGCTCTGAGCTGCAGGAGTCCCGTGACAAGAATGATGTGAAACGATCCAAAAGCGCAAGAGAACGATTGTTAATAAACGTTTAATTTCTTCTTTTAAAATAACTGAGTTGGTCTGTATTGTTTGTGTACTGCTGTGTTTTCATTCAAGTATAACGCTGAACCACAAGTTGAGCATTTGTTTTAAATGTTTTTAATTCATTTTAGACATACTCGTTAATATTTAATTTGGGTACAGACGTGTTAAACAAAAAAAAAAAAAAAATTATTAAAGTCATGACAAATGTTTTTTTTTTTAAATTGGTATAATATAAAAGAAAAATTACACACTTAAAAGTTTATAAGATAACAAGTTGAAACTACTATTAGAAGTTAGAAGTGTTAATTTGCCTAAAATAAAAACAAACAAAAAAACGTAATACTACTAAACCAAAATAGGATTTATGCGTATGCCTATAGCCAAAGCACAACATCTTCAAACGTTTTTCCACTTCTTTCACACAGCTAAAACAGACAACGTGATCACCTTCCTCAATGTAATGCAGCCACCTTCATTTGTTGAACCAGTTTGTATTAAATGAACGAGAAAATGTCTCTTTTCCGAACTGCCTTCCAGGAAATCCGAAGTTGGCTGGTTGGTGTGTACAAAGGTTATGAGAATTGCGACGCCTGTAGTGTACATCATGTGATTTGCAAGGGTTAGTAACAACAGGAATAAGTAGACACATAATATAAGTGCTTATGTAAGAGGTAAAAAAGAAGTAAAAAGAGAAGGGCTGCCGCGACCGCTGCTGCTGTGAACTGAATGTTTATATACTCTATGGCACACAAGTTAAAAACAAATACACTTCCTATCACTGCGCTACAAACAACTAAAGACAAGTCTAAATGTACTTACACGCTGCTGGTCTCGTTGCTAAAGTGCTTGACCTGTATCGACAGTATTATTATAAGGAAAAGTGAAAGTGACCTCTGCATTTAAACTATCACTGGTGAGGAGTGAACACACGCACGCATGCACACAGCTTTTGGGCACTTAAAGGACACATTTAAGAACAGTGATATGAGCTAAGCTTTGTCTAGAGGTTGTTTGGAACCATTTGTTTTAATACATGTGCTATTTTATATGAGTGCAAATCTAATTCAAGCTCTGAATGAAAACCCTTGGTGTTTATTAAATCACTTAACCACTACAGGGACTTGAATTTACAGCGATCAATGACAAATGTTGATAGGCAGCATTCACTAGTGCAAAAGAACACATTTCTTATTGTATATGCTCTACAAGTTTATAGCATTTGTTGGTAATATCAGTACACACTAAATACTTGAACCTTTTCTAAACACATCGTTTCTTCTTTGATGCAGGAAAATATTCTTTTGAGACACCATGTCAGCAGCTGACTGGTACCACAACACAAATTCTGAAGGCATATTAAAATTTCACAGTGCCCTTTCAATGAAAAAGATCACATAAAAGCTCTACATTCGCAGAACTAAATGAGTGAATTTATTGAGTTCTCCAGCAGTTTACATTTGTGTTTCAGAAGTGAAAGAATTTCTGGTTAAGTATAGACTTTTTGACCTGTCCTTGTGGATGAAAAACTACATCACTGTATACAATGATCACGTATTTATTAATATTATAAATAACATGTATAAAAAAATAACATTGTCATGTTAAAACATGTCCCTATTAAAAACATATATATTTACATGTATATAGTTTGTATAAAGTAAAGGGCATTGAATTAATGCAGTAAATGTATATCTTAATAAATGTATAGTATAGTAGAGTACAACATTAACCTCAATTTATGCAACTGGACAGCAGCAGCTGCCTCAGAAAGTCAGCAGCATTTTACACTTTTACTTCTTGCTGCTTCTCGCACGATCATGTGACACTATCAGCGCTGCTGAACGTACAGCGTTTGGAGAACGTGTCACCAGAAATAAAACAGCCTCCTCTGTGCACAACACTGATCAGGGTCTGTCAGAATGAAAAAGAACATTGACTTAATGAAGATTCCCTAAAATAATCATGCTTTAAACATTGAGAGGAAACAGGCAATAGCAGTAATAATGCGCTGCATTTGATAATAAAGCAGGTGCCATCACACTATCTGTGTAGCGGAGTCACGCTACTATATAACGCTGGTTGAAGCGGCCAAATATGAACAGGATTCCGATAAGAGAATTAGCGACTGGAGAAGAGATTCTTCACATGGACGGATTTATTAAACAGTCTTTGGATTGTCATCTGCACCAATTATTCTTTGGCAATGATATCTGTATTAATGGTCTAAAGGAACAATAAATATAATCACAACCATATTCTGAGAACCATTTTCACACTGACATGATAATCAAACATATGCAAATAAACACAGATTAGATAATCAAGTCTGCATCCTTAACATTAATAACAGCAAAATCAATGCAAATAGACATTATATAGTTGTGTAAAGATGCGTTATTAATGTAAACACCTGTGTGATGCATTATAATAATATCGATGCCAATGCTAATTAGCATGTTTCTCACTACGGCGCTCAGAACTCGCCATTGATAACCGCAAACAATCGAACAACAATAACATATACTATATAAACATGCACATATAAATGTACTTACATCAAGACATTAAACGCATTATACAGAGCATAAACAAGCGTGCAAAGATGAGTGTTCACCAAACTATCCACCGGTGTGCAACACTGTAAATCAGTCCATGTGCAACAACTTTGGCTCCTAGGACAGGCTATCGTGCAATCTGACTGAACATGCAGCACTCATGAACGTCACCTTCAGGAAGAACTATTTATGCATAGCTTATACGTAATTATATATATATATATATATATATATATATATACACACAGTACTGTGCAAAAGTTTTAGGCAGGTGTGAAAAAATGCTGTAAACAAAGATTGCTCTTAAAAATGAAAGTGTTAAACATGTATTTTTATAAATGAACAAAATGCAGTAAATGAACGAAAGAGAAATTTAAATCAAATCAATATTTGGTGTGACCACCATAATGACTTTGGCTGTATGTTTGGGGTCGTTGTCCTGCTGCAGAATAAATTTGGGGCCAATCATACGCCTCCCTGATGGTATTGCATGATGGATAAGTTTCTGCCTGTATTTCTCAGCATTGAGAACACCAATAATCCTGACCAAATCTCCAACTCCATTTGCAGAAATGCAGCCCCAAACGTTCAAGGAACCTTCACCTTGCTTCACTGATGGGAAACTATTAGTTTGTTTTTCTTCTGTAAGGCTGTAATGCTTGAAGAGTAATTCATCAGCCATGGCCTGGTGCACTGAGGCTTGAGAATATGTGAACATCTGTAGCTTTTATCCCTTCTGCCAGTAAGTGCAAATATACAGCTGATAGACCTTCTGTACTTCCCTTTGGCTTGAACTGAAACTCTTCAAGGACTAAGGCATTTTTACACTCAAAACGCCTGAAGTTTATAGTCCTAAAACACAATTCTTCATGACCTCTTCTCCATTATCTGGAGACATGGTAGGACCTGGAAGCACCATAGATTTCAAATTGAGCTGTTTTTTATGAGCTCTGACAACAATCTCTTATAGTTCCCATAGAAACCACATGGTGTCTGCAGCAATCATTGCAATGACTCATCTGCTAGAAGAAAAAGGCAGAATTCTTCCAAGCACACTATACCAATTGAGAGATATCCGACAAATAAAGGTTTGTTAAGTTACTCTTCACCTTTACTCGTTTCAGATAGATTAAAGGATGTTTTCAGAGAGTGTACTGCATTTAGGCAGGCATTACTGCGCCGCTGTCAGATTCCTTAGAAAGTGTTTAACCAAGAGGAAATAATTTGTCTTTCAGTTGAACAAGCTGCAGGATAATTTAGGTTTTGTTTCCTCCCTCTCCTGTTTTGTACTTCAGTTTTAAGAGTGAGAGAGGAAGGCAAGAGAGATTATAGGCCAGACAAAAAGCTCCTTCTCTGGCACAGATCGTAACATGCCAGAAGATGCTCTGTGCAAGAGGCCACAGATAGAGACTGTTTTTGTCTTCCAGGACATGTGAATCCCCCAGCAATTTTCTGACTGTCTGAATAAATAGTAGTAATGTGATTTTTGTGTAAGTACAAGCACTTAAAGACAGCAAGGCTCACTAGGGGTTTGGAGGGAGGGAGAAGGATAACACACCATTCTTAAGCAGAAAGTAATGAAAAACTAGGCCAAAATAAAGAAGAATTTACTAATTGGATTGCGGTCCATGGCAGAAATGAGTGCAGCCCCTGTTAAACCCAGCTGTTTGTATGCCACCAGAGAGACAGAGATGTCCAATAGTACTTACATAATTGCTAATTAATCCTTCAGGTAATGCAAATTACAGTGCATGCCAGACTGCTTATCGGGGGCTCTTGTCTTGTATTCCATTGACGTGAAACTGGCATCTTTTCTGCCCACTATGAGAGGTGGTTAAAATTGCCCAGGGATCATGGTGATGAGATGCTGTGAATCATGAAACAGAATGCAATGAAGCTAGAAATATAACTTGCTTTTTGGTAACTATAGGTGAGGTTTTGGCCTAGAGTAAAAATATAATTAGTGTTTTGGGTTCAAAGCAAGTCTACTGACAGCATCTGCTGTTTACCGCAAACAATAATCTCTTATTGTCTTTTAGTTTGTTAAAAACAAAAACTGTGGTTACAGTAATGCACTTCAAGAGCACAAAGGCAGAAAATATAAAGCTTGTATATTTATGAACCCCCTAACATGAATTTGATCCTTTACAATATGTTATTTTAACTGATATAAGGTAGCAGGAAGCAATTCTATCACACTTGTCTGATACATTTAGTTTGATGTTTCAGTGCCTGTAGACTTTGGCTGTAAGTGCATTACTGAAAATGTGAGTTTTTCTTTTTATTTACAAAGTGAAGGAGGAATTGAAATTTTCGGTGGTAACTGACTGTTACGTTGCACGGACTCTTATTTTAACGTTTTCACTCACTTCCTGTTTAATAATAACAATCCCCTGTAACACGCTGATTGGTAGCACTATTAAGTTACCCTTTTTGATGTTAAGTTGGTCGGTTATTGTGGATTGTTTGAATGTTTTGTGTATGCTTTTGGTTTCTTGTTGCCTGTATCCCTGTGGACTATCTTGTTGAGCTTTGCTACTGTGCGCCTATTGTTGCTATTACCTTGATTAAAATGGTTAGTGTTAGATATATATATATATATATATGTATATATCTTTTTTATATCTTTTATGTATCCCGTGTTCCGCTCCTTTGTCCTAGTTATCCCAAGCTCTCACAAACACTAATCGTAACACTGACAACATGTAACAGATACAAACACTCCATAGTGCTTAACTTGTGTTGAACCCATAACATCCCCAATTACAAGAAACATAAGACATCTTGGATGTCTTAGGAAATCCTAGATTTATTTACTAGATTTTAGAAATCATGTCATGTGTAGCATTGGTATTGGTACTAGAATGCCACATTATTACCATACATACCTAGAAATGCATTTTCCAGTGTATAGTGTATCAGAGCTTGTGATGACCAGGAACAGTGTGTGTGTGTGTGTGTATGGATGGACTCCTGCCAAACGACAGCCACAGTGGGTGTCATTAACAGCGAGAAAAGATTAAACGGTCGTTTTTGAAATACAGATGTTAAAGATAGTTACCTTTGAGTATAACTGGGCCTAATAAGAGACCACACGTGTCTCTCTCTCATCACTTCCTTCGTATGGCTGTAATCACACCTTTAAACATTTGCTGTCCTGTTGATTAGCATCATGTGTGTTTTTTTATGTTGCCTCCCTCGCATACTAATAGGGTGCTAAGACACAAGGAAAGGAAGCGAAGGCACACAAATAAAAATTAAGAAGCACCCTAGGATTTTGATTTTGCCATTTGCAAAAAATCAGTCTACATAATCTACATTCCAAAATGTCACTCTCTTGTAAATGAACCGCAAAAACATAAGTTTTCCATTTTTGGTTGAAAATGTAATCGACCCCTTAGAAGATCTCATCTTTGTTCAGGTATATTGTCTCTTTTTTTTGGTATGGCTTTAAAAAACAAACAAACATAACTATGTAACATTAAAATGTAATAATGAAGAATTTGGATATTAACATATCTTTTAAGATATGAGAGTTTTTAAATTAATTTTTTTGTGCTAATTTTGGGGAAAATCTGCAGAATGGATTAAAATGTGATGAAGTGACTGCAGTGATAGGTAAGCGAAATCAAATTAGCAAAATGTTTAATAGATGAAAATGTGAGGAAAACATGTAGAACTTTTTGAATTATGGGCTTTCTGAGCTTTCTGCAGGTACAGATATATAACACACACAAATTACACTGCTGGAAATGTGGCTGGATCATTCACAGGAAACAGAGCGTTCGTACCAAATTTTTACCTATTGCTTTAAATAATTCCGGTTTGTATAATGTAAGTGTGATTCAGTTTCAGTTAGTATCTAAATGATTACAATGATCATTTAATTAGAGCTAAATGTCATATAAGGTCCTCTCTTAAAGCACACACTCTTAATGTATGCTTCTGTGGATGTGGAAGCCCACAGAGAGATGAGTGTATGCACATGTGACCCATTCAGAAAGAGTGTTTCTCCTAAGACATGCCTCTAATGAGGCTTCATTAATTACATTTAAATGTACCTAAGCACAGCAGCTGCTCCTCTCCTTGCCCACAAAACTATTGTTAACGCATTCATCACACACACACGTTTGTTTGACTATTAGTCAGGTCATTCCATAGAATTCTTTTGATTTTATATTAGGCTAATGATATTATTAATAATATTAATAATAATACTAATGATTCTATCCACCAACATGAACCCTAATTCCAAACCTTAACCTCACAGAAACATGTGCATGGCATTACATTAAAGATGGTTTATGGCCTCTTTTATTTAGTGAGGATCACTAAAATGTCCTCACAAGTTGGTTGTCATGATATTTTACTCTGTTAGTGGGGACATTTGGCCTCTACAAATATAGCTAAACCTGTACACACAGACACCATAACCCTGAAATCCTCCATTCAGACCCTCTTCCAATAACCATTTGTTAGGAATTAGGAAGAAGGGTTGAATATTTTAAAGACCCAATGTTTTATTTTTAAAACACTGTCAAAATGATCACATAGACATTTAAAATGTTCAATCTTTGTTAGGAAAATTTGTGTAATAAAATGTTCAGTAAAATGAGAATGTCCCTTCCACTAAGGCTTCGCACCAACCTTCTCACAAACATTTAAAAAAAAAAAAGGTAACTCATTTAATAGGGACTTAGGCATAATTAATAAGCATAATTGAAATATCTTAGCTATTTACTAGCTGTGAACTGAAACAGGCTTGAACAGACCTCATAATCAGTTTTTAACCATCATTAACCATTTGTTCCCTTTCTGCCGGTCACTCAACATTGTATTGATTATGACAATAGGGGTTTATTCCTGGGAGCCCAATTGTAACGAAGCATTACACTGAGTCGGATCCATCTTTAGTCTTTTATTTTTAAAAAACAACAGGCAAGATTGATAACAGTAACGTCTTGGTTACATATGTAACCCCCGTTCCCTGAAGGAGGGAACGGAGACGTTACGTCAACTGACTGACGTATGGGGTCTTGCTTGAGAGCCCTATCA
>JAZGTJ010004687.1:0-29923 GCA_036877575.1 Botia almorhae
AAAAAAAGACACAAATTACAACAAAACAACAAAATGTAAGCACTTTAGATTTAGAAGGGTAGTGCACACAGAAGTGGAGAACAGACACTGTATCATACAACTGTATCATATAACTGTTCTACAAACACTGCAAAATTATTATTTTCTTCATTTATTTAAATCATTTTACATATTTTTTTATTATTTTCCTAATAATTGGTGCCGGCTTCTACAGTATACACTACACAAAGCAATTATCCATTGTAAAAGGATTTTTTTATTTAAATAAAACAATTTATTGCTTCAAATCAATGATTCGTGAGCCTGTAGGTTCTTTTGACTAATTCATTAAAAGAATCAGGTCACAAGAGCCAATCATTTGTGAATCTGATACACAAATTATGTCTGTTTTTGCATGCAGCGAGCAGAGACAAACATAACGTTTTTTCTGTTGTACCATTCATTGTCTTAGTATTAAGGCACCCACCCACTGTTATTCTCTATTTTAATGTGGATATAAAATTATACTTTTAGCCTTAGTGCTGTACCACAGATTCAGCACTGTTGTGTTGAATAGTGGTGAAGAAAACATTGAATCCACCAGTGACCCTGCTCTCAAGATACTGACATTAAAAAACAGTGATTGATAAACCCATATCGGTCCACCACAAAAACTAAAAATGTATCCTTTAGCTAACATTTTGATTCAAAGCAACTTACAGTACAATTACAAAGACAGCAACCTGGAGCAACCTTTATGAAGTTGGACCTTTAGCCATCTGTTACCCCGCCCAGATCTATAAGCTCTAGTCAACACCTGCCCACATCCACCACCTAATCAAGACCACAATCAGGAAATCACAACATCTCTACAGGTCTGAACATTTCTAATTGAAGTCTAAGAAGAGACTGTAATGGCCATCCAAACACAAAACTTAAATAGAGGCTGATCACACACAAATGTGAAAATAACTGTGAAAACACTGATGACACAAAAGCCTTTTTTTAATCCCTTTTAAACAACCACATTATCGCCTCTTCCTTAAAGAGAATTCCACAGAGGTACAGAGGGAGGAAATGTCTCTAGCAAACCTACACATATGTGGCGTATGGATGCAGAGTGAGCACAGAATGATAAGTGGGAGAGTCATAAGGGAGGGAGGAAAACCACCAAGCGTACTCCACTTCATTTGGAGTTTCATTAAGGAAAGAGAGAGATACATACAGAAATCTAGAGAGAGAGAGAAAGAGTAAGAAAGAGATACGGAGCAGAAAGCAGAACAAAAGGAATCAAGGGATTTTAAGAGGGAAAAAAAATGTTTGTCTGAAATCAATATGTATTCCCTTCTCTTTCTCACCCACTCTGGCATTCTGCATGCACATATCCCACTGCTCTCTGCCTGTCACACACACAGTCTGGTTTTATCTTCCTTTGATATGTGTACACAAATCTGACAGTACACCAAACAAGGGGGTCTATAATACCTGCAGAGCGCTACAGTTTCTGTTAGCAACCTCATTTATCTCAGCAGTTGCTTGGCTGGCACAGGATCCAGAAAGCAAAGGATTTTAAACCGGCCATCTTTAAGTGATAAGTTCTTAGGTCTGCAGGCAGGATTTTCTTTGAGTCAATCACCTGAGTCATAGGTCATGTGACTAATCACTTCGGAGCAGCAGGAAAATTAAGTAACAAAAAAGCTGATTGACTGATGGTGCCAGATGAACACACACCAAGCCCTAAGGCCCTCACTAGTAAAAACATACTCCATTGTATATTTTACTACAAATACTGAACATTTGCAAGTTATACTTTGTGTGCCAAAAAATCTCAGTGTTAGAACAAAGCTACTCTTATATGCCTGTCAAAAAAAGAAAGATGCTTATTTGGAGCCAAAAGGTATATTTAAAAAACCTACCAGCAGGGGCAAACTGGACAAGGCTAACTAGCCAAACTACCCCTTACTACCCCTTGACACCAAACACAAGAAGTGAAAGCTGGCGGTCACTTTACAAGCGGTGCACATCAGTAACTGTTCAATTGCATCTGTGAATGGAGAACAGACAACCCCTGCTGAGATACACAGTGAGGAATAGAGGGAGTTGAGTACAAAGAGGAAGAGCCTTGTGGCTAAGAGCAGTCTGCCATGTTCTTGAGAGCCAGTGAGAAGAGAGGGGGGCTGAACTCTGAAAACCTCAGTCTTCTAGAGTTCTGAGAAAGAGAAAGCAAGAGCAAGACAGAGAGCGAGAGCAAGACAGAGAGCGAGAGCAAGACAGAGAGCGAGAGACAGAGAGCCAGAAAGACCAATCAACTGGCTCTGCCTATACTCTCTACAAATTACCTCTCCTTCTCACCTGTCTCAACCAATTATCAATTATTGATGAATGAATCACCTTACCAGACGGATGGGAGGGACAGAAAGAGAAGCTGGGTTGAGAATCTAGAACCAGCTTTTACTCAGAACTGCCGGTTCCTTTATTAATATTGTAATCAAAGGAATAATGACATTTAGTTCAGTTATCAGCTCTTGAAAGGCTGCATTCGGAACTGTGCTAAAATACTAACAGCATTTCCTACCTTGCTGCTGAATCTACAGCAAAAGAAACCTTGCCTTAACTGAGTTTGATGTCTTAATCTAATGAGAGGAAAAGACTGGGCCACCCAGAACATCTTTTAATTTTCCTGTTTTCATTGGTTGCACACAATAACAAACATATAGTGGCGGGCAGTGCAGTGTAATACACAAATGGATCCCTCTTATGAGTTGGGTCTTGTTAATGCAAAGAGTCAGGAATCAGTCTCAACCTCTTGAGTTATTGGTTTTAATAAGTCTAACTCACTCACTGAACCGCAAGTTATTACTTTCACCATATTCAAATTTGAGAATCAGGAATCATACTGTGTATTGCTGCACTTGAGGTTCTGAAATCTAAATCAAAGTGTAATTACTGACATGAAATAGGATATTTAACTATGGAAAGAATGTAGGACAGGACTTGATTAATCCATCAGGATCCATAATCTGTTTAGAACCTTAACAGTGATTGGGGGGAAGGAGCTGATGAAGTAAAAGGAATTTGTGATGTCATCTGAAAAAGTCATTTTAAAGGCAGATCAAGATATTACATTTTGCAAAAGTATTACTGTTAAGATTCAGATAAAAATTTACTGAAATCATGCACAATAAGACATGAACACGTATTAAGTATAAGGGGCAATTCTGATTTTATTTTGGCTTTAAATGTGCAATACAGAACCTCTGCCTTTTTATCTCCATCTCTGAACTTTAGTGCCATCTCTTTTTAAAACATAAAATTAGTTAATTAAGTTACTTAGTTATTTTCCTAATGTAGATGACAATGTTAAATTCTAAGCAACGGCTGCAAAAACAAGCTACAAAAGCTTCACCATTCCAAGATAAGTGAATCAGTTTTGAACTGATCTGTTATGTATTTTCACAAATTACTAGTACTACAATTTTTGTTTATTTTTAACCTAATAAAGTTTTCACCAAAAACGTTTTAACCAAAAAACTTGCGCATTACAACTTTTGAGAACCAAAACAAATGTATATTTATAATTACAATCACCCCTAAAAAGAGGGAAGTGATCTTTAAGCCTTCCCTGCTTTCTGTCACATAACTGGAGGATGAAGACAAGATTCATATATTCATGTCTCAGATAAATACACAACATACACCTGCGGCCTCTGTAACTACACACAAAAAACTCCATTCATAGAGCTGTGGTGAACATTGATTGAGCTATACAAACACACACTCACATGTACTGCCCTTGCTCCCAAACGGTCACGTAAACACACACTGCACCTAACCTTCTCATTGATAAGGACACCAGAATGGATATTGGCTATGAATTCCGGTGCCTTTTCCATTGGCATTTTTTATTTTGTCCTCCAGTTTTGGAAGAATGTAAAACACACAAACATAGCATCCTCTGACAGCCATGACTCAAAGGGGTTCTGCTCAGCACAGACAGGTCGAGCAGAAAGCTCAAACAAGCGGAGCGGCCATGGCCGGCGTGTGAGGTGCTTCCAGCGAGTTCACAGTAGGGCCAGGTCTGTCTGTCTGTCTCTCTCTCCTCTGCACCCATGGCGCCTCGCTGCCTCATGCTCTCCAGGCCCAGTGAGGTGGAGCCAGCGTCACAGACAGCAAAATATTTCATCTGTGAGTCACAGCACCCGCGCAGCTATGAATCCTCAGACACAGAAGTGAGGCTTACACGGAACAGGCTCTGTTGGATCCTAGCAGGGGTCAAAGAGCAAGAGAAACTCGATTTTCACATCTTCTGAGGGAAACGTGAGCGGTGATTGCCCGGGATGGTTGCTATGTGGTTGCTAGAGTGTCTATGCCGTTGCTAGGGTGGTTAACTGCTGATCTGAGTCAAACAACACCTCCAATCATACAATGGTTTTCTAAATATGCACCAGGTCCATCCTTTAAGGTCTGTCAGATTTTTCACCTGTTCCATCCACCATAACGTAACTGACAAAGTCACACAATTTGATGAATCATTCATGTCGCAGGAACAAACTGTGCTGGGTGAGTTTATTCTTAGTGTCAGGGGCAATCCGGGTTGAGACATTGACTCCAGCTATTTCATGAAGGCACATCCGAACACCTCCAGAGAGGCTCTCTCTTTCTCTTCATTCCGCCTCCACACTGTGACTTCTTTTTCCGTACTCTGTTCCACTCATTCTCTGACGCCCCTCCCCTCATCCACAGTCAGAGACAGGATGTAGCCCACACCCAAGTGGTGAACGACCATTCCTGCCATGCATTTTTCACATATTGCAAATGTCTGGAGGTCCACGGAGAGGCTGTTGGCAGAGAAAACCCGTAATCCACACACACACAAAGTTCCTCCTCACTGCTTTTGTGTGGTCCACATGAACAAACAGGCCTCACAATCTCAGAACTGGACTTGTGATGTGAGCCAAAGCAAAAAGCACTTAACAAATCCCAAAGATACCCCTTATATGCATCTCCACAGCAGCCATTTTGAAGAAAGGTTCTTCTCACAGCAGGAACACAGCTTCTCTTTTTAAAGTGACTCACTTCTACGCTTCATTCAAGAGAGGAGGATGTTTTAAGATCTGCCAATTATCTGAACATTACATAATAGGCTACACAAAAGTCCAGCAGCTCTCAGCCTGAACCTCTAACAAGATTTAAGGGATCAGTTCACCCAAAATGAAGGTTCTTTCTTCATTGACACATTGTCATGTAAATTTTGCAGAGGGTCCTGGCTGCTCTTTTTTTCACACGATGACAGAGAACAGAGTCTGTTCATTTGACGTCAAACCTGACACGTGTCATTTAAAACATGAAACTATGCATGAGTTTTGAGAACTTTGATGGAGAAGATGATTTTCAGCGAATAGTGCTGAAAATACGGTGCATATGGACATACTTTATTTGGGCATTTAAAACTCTACATCATGTCTGTATTCATTGTACAACAACGTTCCAAACAAACAGTCAATACCACCAAGTCAAGTATGAAAAGAATAAAGTCATACTGCATCAAAAAGTGTGTTTAACAAATGAATAATATCAAGTAAATCTTTACAGTGAGCCATGCAGAAGTGCAGCATCAGCACTCTTGTGGTGATCTGTTAATAAGCACACAGTGATGCAGTGTGATCAAAATGGCTTTATGAAATAATTTACCACACAGCCACAAACCCCCCACACATACAGAACACTTACTCTCTATTTAGTGCTTGTGCTAATTGGCCTATGAGAACTTTAAAAAAGTCATTTGTGCTTTTATTTGGGTGATGTGACTGAAAATGATTACACTGCTAACAAATTGGATTACATTAAAAGATAAAAAACAATATCTACATAAAACAAAATCTACATTGACCTTATTTTACTAAAAACACCTCTGCTATTACTAATAATTACTAATTATTATACCACTGTTAACTACATTATTCATCAAATATTTTTACAAACTTTTACTATAACAACCCTGTGAGCTGAGAAAAATACATTTTTAATTATACAATTATAAATCATAATAAATTAGAAAATCTCCCAAAACAATGTTCTGACATAAGTGAAAGCCACATTATTCTCTCCACAACACTTTACAAATAATCCTGTGGATTATATTTAATAATGGAAACATTGCCCACAGCAGCAGTTTGAAGTCCAACAGTGATTGTCCTACAATGTACACAAGTTGTGTTTTGATGGTTGTAGTGACAGTGCTTCAAGGGAGAGTGAATTAAAACACAAAACTTCTGAGAGCTGGTTGCTAACTAACTCCGAAATGCTCTGAGACATTGCGCCTCCTAATTATTTGACAACTGCAGCCTTAAAAGCACCATTGTATAAATATTAAACTCACTAGTCAAGCTCACTAATCAACTAGTCCACAACAAGTAGACCATCAAAATGCAAAAGCCCCTTTAACCAATAATTACCAAAGCTAAAAATAAAATGCTTAAAGATAACAAACAGCAAAACAGGATCAAACAGCATTACTTTGCTTTTCTTCACAGCTGTTTCACTCCTAACTTCTATAAGCTGCCTGAAAAGCAACTAAATAACTGCCGCGCCATTTCTATGAATACAGTCAGCATTGTGGGTAATGTAGTTTCTGACAGCTACTCACGCGCATGCTTGTCGGCTAGGGCGATGAGCGTTGTGGAGATGTCTCTGCGGCGGTAGAAGCACACCACTTTAGCCTCCACATTCCCATTTGCAGTCTGCAAACAGAAACAGAGTTGTCACAGCAACAGCCACTAGACCAATCAGCTGCCAGAGGCCTCAATATGCAAATGAGGATCAAATCACAGCCATGACCTAAACACCTCTGCACTTGCCGAATGATATAAGATGGTCTCATGAAAGATGGGGAGTGTGGTATGGAATGGATGTAGCATGATGTCAGAAGTGAAGGTTTGAAAGTGTGCTTGTTGCACACAGAAAGCCATAAGAGTTGAGATGTGTCATTCGCTGAGGTGTGGGTTCAGTGCCACATTTGTTTCTCACTCACCTTGTTAAGCTCTTCTATCCGCCTGATCAGCAGTGGGTTACTGGAGGAGTTTTCGAAATAAACATAATCTGTGAGGAGAGAAAGAAACAATTGTTAGCGTCTCACACCTAGTCTGTCAGCGGCAGGCAGCATCTCCTGTCACGCTCGCACACCTGCTGAGGCTTACTGGACTGTTTCACAGACTAAACACAGCATTCTCCGTCAGGTTACATGATGGCAGTGGCGCTATGTTTTGGCAAGTTTCCTGACTAGAACACCTAACAATACGTTGACACTGTGTGAACAGCTATGGCATTTGTAATTCAACCTCACAGATAACCTTCAGTGTCTGCTTTTGATTGGCACAGACACACCAGTACCAGGACCACAACGGGCGAAATAGGCCGTTAAAGGAACAGTTCACCCATAATTGGAAAATATGTCATTATTTACTTGTGGTATTCCAAACTTACATGTTATTTTGTCCATGTGAATCAAAAGGAGAAATCGCGTACTCATCTTTTTCATTTAATGAAACTGACCACATGTGAAAAGTACAGCAGTCCATACAACACTACATATGACAAATATATGAAGTCCCTGCAGCTATTTGACAGCTTTGTGTGAGTAACAGAGCACAGCTTTCGTTGTTAGCCACTGGCAATCCCTCCCTTCAGTGAGTTGTAAACTCAAGCACCCCTGTGACCAGATCACTGAGTCAGTTGTTCCAATATGTGAACAAGTCATTCCTTTGAACTTGTTCTTTTCAATGACGAATTCCAATTACGAATCAAGCTGAATGACATAATGATGTGGTCACAATGATTCTCAAGTTTCCAAAAACACAACAACATTTGGGGTGAGTAGGTTGCTGATGATGATAATTGTTCATTTTTGGATGAAAATACCTTTTAAATTTAAACAACGTAGATAACATTCTGAACTCAAGTTTTGATGAAAAACAAAGATTTGAAGGAAGTGCTGTGACTTCTGAATAGCTGGGTTGCTGTAGAAATATGCATGTGTTTGATTCTAAGTATTTTACTATTTCTTTAGTTTATCTTTTTAGGCCTTCCCTTTCTCAATGCATTTGTGTGTGTGCTTGTGTTGTGTTTGAGTGAGTGCTTTTGGCTTTGCTCCAGGGTGTGTGGGCTCTGTGCAGGCTTACGGCTCTGTGGGACGTCTCCACAGGCCTCAGGCTTGGTGGGGTGCCTGGTCTTAACCCTGTGTGTGCCGGGACCTCTGGGAGATTACCCCCCACACACAGCAGACGGCATACATAATAACAATTCTGGGGGGGGATGGGGACCAGAACCGCAGTTATGGCAAAAAGCATGTTTGCAAACTCAGTGTTTGGTAACACAGCCTTTGAGTCTAAAGTTCTTGCCACTTTACTAATACATCAAAGCATGTGATTTTACTAAGAATTTAATGGGCAAAAAATCTGATGTGACTAGATTTCTGGCTTGAAGGCTAACATTTGCAAACATTGGGCATGAAAGATTCTACAGTCCCAATAAGATAGTAGTTTGGTGTAAAACAATGGCCTTATTACCACTACTTGATGAGAGTGGTGTTTATGTTTTGAGGCAGCTTATGAGAATAATTACTGAAGTTTGTTTCATAAATTAGCAATAATCTTCACAATCCCTCACTGGTGGAATGATCTTTAACTTTCGGTCTGCTGCATCCCTCACTATATTCAAGAAACAGCTAAAAACCTCTTCCACAAATTTGTCTCTTCCACAAATACCTGACAAGTGTGAATAAAAAAAAAATCTAATCTTTAACCTTTTCTCCTGTCTCCCAACAGATATCGTCTTTATCATTTTCTCACCTTGTAAATCACAATTATTTAATGCCTAAATATAAATGTATAATCACAGTGCAACTAAGGCAGGGCTCGCAAAATCACTAGCCCGCTGTTCCGGGGCTATTGTGTCACCCTGTCGGGCTACCATAATGTATTTCCGCCCTGCCCGTCGGGCTATCTTATAAGTAGGAAAAATATATTGCAATGCTTTTGCATTCTCTCACAAATTTGGTCAGGTAATTAATGTTTTATGTAATTTTCGGACATCGGAGAGCCACTATCAATATGTGGGGTATTAAAATTGTGTTTGAATGCGCACTCGCTTTCAACTTTCGAAGTGCGATCGCGCGAACTGTGTATCAGTGACGCTTGTCCTGTCAGTCATTACTCTCCTCACGTGACAAGTGAAATCACTCGCAGCAAGATTAAATGTGATAGAGATTGTATGCGCAGTTTAGAGAATTGCGAAATCGCTGATAGTTACGCGTGTGTGAAAATAAGAGGCACATGGATTTATGCAGGTAATTCAGTTCTGATATGGAGACCGATGCACAGATGGAGAAAGCTGATGGAGATGCTATGCCCTCAACGTTGAGTGGCATTTTCTTATCTGTGACTTCAGTTGATATTTCAGATTCAGAATCTGACACAGACTGAATTATGTTCTATATTGAACTAAGTTCATAAAAATTTCAGTTCAGTTAGAACCAATTATTTGTAATAAAGATTGTAATTTGATTATTTTATACGACTGTTGTTATGCGTGTTATAAAAATTTTTGATTGATGTTTTGTCTCCTTTACAATATTCTACATTAAAAATAATGTCTTTTTTATTTGGGGATTCTTAAATTCACTTTGGCTAACACAATCTGAAGAGTGCCTGCCCAAAGGGCTACCAGGTATTTTGAAATTTTGCGAGCCCTGTAAGGTCTACAACACCACAAGAGACAAGACATGATTTTGGTACCTGTTATACAGCACAAATGTACCCTTTTCCACCACCAGGGTCCTGGTGACCAGTCTGTAACAAATCCTAAAACCTGTTGGTTTCGAACCAGTAACCACCAAGTGCTGGGACTGGAATGATGTGTAAGTGCTTTATTTTCTGTTATTTATTTTCTGTCTAAAAAAATATAATTTTATTTACAAATACTATAACCAGCATCTCTAGAGTCAGTGGAAATATGGGATGGTTCTGGAGGTTTACAGATACTCTGGCAAAGCACCAGCTCCTCAAGAACTTGCACCATTTTGGTGGAAAACGTTATGTCAGAGTGTTATACCTTGGAACAATGTCAGAGTGTTGGCATTTACTACAAATGACAAAAGCATGTCCAACACATGACTTAATCATCCATTTTTTCTTAGATAGCAGCCATGCGGCATTTGCGTGTATGTGTAAGACTAGGACTCTGTGGCGACCACACTTCTTTCCTGCTTATTTAATGAGTACAAGTTCTACCAGGGTCCTCCTGGGCCCCAGAAAACCCGACATGGAGTCTGTCAGAGCCTCCAGAAGACCAGGTGAAGAACAGCATGCAGCTTGCGGAAGACCTGAAGGCATCACCGCTGTCTCTCGCAGCTTTTGCCAACCCTCCTGCCATCTCCGCCTGCGTGTGCCCACAGCAAATACTGTGCCCCCATCTCCCACCAATCAGAGCGTGACACAGGCTGTGACATCACAGTGCAGTTAAATTTCCTGTGTTCCAATGCGTGCATGTTGCTGAGCCTTACTGAGACTGGGGGTGCAAGAAAGATAGACACCAAGAAGGAAAGAGAGAGCTAGGTGTGAGGAATCTAATCAGGCCAGAGGAAGTTGAGCAAAGGAGCACAACATAAGAAAAATGGTACATCTGAGGTCTCTTAAAAGGTCTCTTCTTCTTGTCTCTTAAAAGCTGCCATTTCAGTGATGTGGTACACTCCGCAAAAAAATGCACAAAAGAAATCTGAGAAAAGAACACATGCACCCTGCACACACACAGTAAGGCAGGACTTCTGTAAGTAAAGCTGCCCATGTGCTCCACTTAGAACAAGAGGTCTCCATGACCCAGCCAACACAGGTCTACAGAGTGCAGCAAGGCCATTCAATCCCTGTCTTAGGACAATTAGACCAGGACCCACGAGACATCCGTTACTATGGCAATACTTGTTATTTCAGGCTTATGTGCCAAACACATATTCAGTGCATTAGTGTTGCTCTTAAGTTATATAGTCACTGTCTGTCCCTGGTTTGGATTATAGCTATACAGTGACCTATGTCAGTAAACCTGATCTTGACCCGTAACTAGTTTTGAAAATGATGGAATCTGTAAATTTTGGAAGAATAATGATAAGCCTATAAATTTTGAATATCAAAATTTTGAATTTTGATATTCAAAAATAAAAATTCAGGCTAATCTTCCAAAATGCATCAAGGATATTAGTGCTCTGGACTGAATCATGCCAAGTTGGACTCTATACCAGAATGGGATCAGATCCGAAAGAGTGCTCACCCTATTCAAAACCCACTTCGGTTTCTAGACTTACTGCGGTATGTTGTCTCAATGCTTCATCAAATCTATTGTAACTTGCTGTTGTTGCTATAATCTTTATTATAATAATGTTAACTGACAATAAAAAACTACTGCATTAACTATTTTCATGAATATTGATTTATTACATTAACAATGCTTTAAAAGCAGTTGACTCTCAATAACAGAAACCAAATGATAAAACCTTTACAATCTTTTTTTTTCTTTGCAATTATTTGCATTATTTGACACATTGTGCACAATATGACCAGAAAGGTGTATTTAAAATTAGGATTTTAATTTTTGTAAATTTGATGTAACAGGTTTTGGATCAATGAGCGGTTGGTGTAGGAGGAGCTACCCAATGTGATGTGACAAAACCTATTTCTGTTTTATAGCATAAAATGGATAATCTAGCATCACATCATGTCTGCTTAGGACAGAAAGTTTGATGTACATGGAAGTGATCGGTTAAGACACAGCGTAAAACCACTGGGGCAAACAGCCAAAGAAGACACTCAAAGCACTGACAATGAGGAATTAAGTAAACTTTAGAATTAGTTTACAGTGAACACAGCAAGCACCTGCAGGCATTTTCAGTAGTTCAGAATCAAGGGTCGAATAAATTTTAAAAAATCAACAATTTAAACATTTAATTGTTAAAAAAAGCTAATGTTGTATAAAGTTAGTTAGTTAATCCTTGTAGAATTTTTACAGAAACAACACTATTCCACTTATCTCATTATAAACTCTCTGCCAGCGGAAAAACTATTGAATAAATGATAATGTTGCTGTTTTAAATGTCAGTCATACAACTGCGCCAGATAACTGCTCCTGGGAGGAGCTTTAGGACTCAGCAAGGGGGAAAGCAGCCTTGACTGATGCTTTAGTTGGCAACCGATGGCTTACTGCAATCCATCATTACCTGTATATAAACCTTATGAAAGTACAATTTGCAATTTGCATTTGGATTGGGTATTCCAGATTATGCAAACCAATGACTAGACCCAGATGAAATTATGACCCGTGAACGATTATGAAGGAAAATGTGCAGAATTCTGTTGGATTAATTATCAATTCGGATAAGCAAATTAGCCAAATCTCTAATAAAAAGCTTCATGAGAGTTGTGGAAAATTGAACTTTGTACAGTTATATGGAGCTTCTGTCCAATACTGCGTAAGAATATTCCATGTGGGTCTGGTAACAACATACAGCAGATGTACTGTACCGTTTGTGCTAAATGGCAGGGTATATTCGGACTTTTCTACTCAATTCAATAGTCCAATGGGGACCAGAGAACACCTGTTTCGTACTTCTATTCATACCTTAAGACCACGTAACTTAGGAAACACACAAATATTAAAGATGCTGAATAGCTGGCAAGACTTTACAGATACCGTAGATCCTCTCATGCTTTTTATCTATAGCTACACACTCGATCACGGTCCATCTTTAACATAGCCCTGCTCGACGTCACCAATCCTAATGTGATTCAGCCTATTTCCATCATTTCTGTGTCTGATCACGGTGGTCTGTTTTGAATTTTTTTCCCTCTGATTTTCTTGGCACATATCTTCCACGCTGGAGTCCAGGAGAAGCCTCCCTTCTGGGAGAAGAAAAGAGAGCCAGAGAAAAGCCGTTAGCTCAATGAGAGAGAATTCAGGCCGACTACCTTCTCCATCAAGTGTGAGAGAGGACAAAGAAAAAGCGAACGCAAAGGCAGGCTTCGTTTTCCCCTCACCGGGCATTGTTTTAACCGTTATTCCTCCACATCCAATTTTAATGCCCCCAAAATCCACTAAATGACTTGATCAGGATCAGAATGGAGCTCTTCTAGGATATTTCTGATTGCTTTGCAAAAGAAAGGGGATCTGGGCTGCTTTAACTAGATTCAAATGATCGTTTCGCCGTTTCGCTGCATAACTACATCACAAACTCATATCAGCAATGAGCTATTAGAATGGTTGCGCTAAGTGCTGGGTACACAGCGGAGGTCTGAACAAGGAGGTGTAAAATTGTGCAAAACTGGCTTTGTTCCAATCTGAGGTAGCTCAGTGGGTTTCTTTTTGGTCCATGTAAAACCAATGGGTGAACAGGAGAACTATACAGAGAAACAGAAAGAGTGTGGTAACTGGCGATATGTATCAGGTGATGCAGTAGCCAGAGGTATGGAGGCCTACTGAGATTCTCTGCTGGACGAAGAGCCAAGGGCCATTTTCAGCCTCAGCAGCAGAGATGTTGCAAAGATTGGGAGGAGCGCATGACAGAGTTACAGATATTTACGCAATAATCTTGATGTCCCGACTAACGCATTCACAAAGCTGTGATGTGTCTCTTTACTGTATATCCACAGAGAACAGTGCTATGTACAAAATGAAATGCTTTCTTACTTTATATTGCATACTTTATAAATACTATATGTTCTCACTCATCAAACAATGAACATTTCAGACAATAGTACAGTACAATTGTCTTTTTTTAATTTATATGGTGCCCAGCTGTAATCTAGAAAATAAAGTATATATAAAGCATTATTTTAATTATTTCTGATTTAATTGCACGTTAAAACATTTTAAATCTTAGCAGTCCAATCAAATGATGAGCACAAAGAAAGATTTTAAAAATTACAGTAGACATTACATTCAGTTCATTTCTCATGCTGAAGATGAACACTCAAGTCAAGAGCACAGTATGTTCTGTCGTACACAGCACATTTTTGGCACAAATGTCTAATGGCCACCTGAGAATTCTATGCATACAGAAAATTTGCATACTATTCATAGTATATACTGCAGAAAAATCAAGGGGTATTATGCTACTTGGACATATACATATACAAGCTATGTATATGTCCATGCATGCACATGCATTGGAACACAGGTGATACACTCATGAAGCACCTGACATGAGTTCCTAACTTTTGTCTAAAGCAGACCACCTTCTACAACCTCCAAACTACACTGCTTCAGCCAAATACACTTATTAAATCAATAATTACACACTGACCACTGTAAGCACCCGTTTCTATGCTTAAATCAGCATATCCAGCACCGTAATGGATAATTGATACCAACATTCATTTTGACTTTGAAACAAAGACAAACATTGTCTTTTGAACAGAGCCCAGATGCAATCACTTAAATAGGTACCTGAGCTTCAGCCATAATGGATAATTAATGCAATTAGACACAGTTGTGGACACCTTTTTAAATTTGACCCACATTTGGTCAAACTGCATTGCATTATTGGCATTCACCCGCCTTTATGATCCCAGACCCACAGTGCATCAGTATAGCCTACATCTCAATTAAATTCAACCTCTGACACTACATGTACTATTCTGTTCTCAATACATATTTTTACAGGACTATAAATGCTCCATGAGCACATAATTAAACTGTACTTTATCTACTGGCTTTATGCCTATGCTCGCAAACCTTCTCATTTTGTATTGTATGTTGTATTTATATAGCTATACATTTTCTATTCTGTTATCAATGCATGCTTTTACAGTAGTGCAACTGCTTCATGAATCAAATATGCTCCACAGAATCAAACTAGACTACATCTATTGGCTTTACGTCTATGTTTACAAACTTTCTCACTTTATCTATACTACTCTATCTATACGCATATATCAGCAAAAAGTCAAACACAGTACAAAGATTGAGACGGCACCAGCGTGTCAGACCACATATTGTCACAAAGTGAAAGCGTGCACCCCAAACTTAACTTTAAAAGCTCAAATGCGTCCTTTGATTCTAAATGTAAGAGTTACAATGACACACTCGTACGCTACATCATGCTAGCAGCAATAAATGTTGAGCCAGTTACTATTATAAACACTCTCGGTGTCCCGTAACAAGAATGATCATCTTCGTCACCATCATCTTCCTCATCCTCTCACTGTAGTCCTACATTACTTTAAAAAATAAAAGAGGAAGGACAAACCTAAAACTGCTAAGCCCTGCTGCAAAACAACATGTATGAGGGTGACACGCAAAAAAAAGAACACGATGTTTTCTTTACCAAGCCTGATCTCTTACCTCCGACCCGGTACATGTTGGCTGCCATGACTGCCCCCGGTCCTGCCTGGCGTCTCCAGGTAGGGCTTTCTCTCTCCTCTGCCGCCGCCGTTGAGAGCTGTGCGCTGGAAAATGGTGGATTGATCAATACGAAGCGAACGAGCTAAGGGATCTTAAAGAGACAGTGCGCATATTTTTGACGCCGCGGCGTGGGAGATCGAGTTCGGAATCACCCGCGTGTTCAGAGACACCTTCGCAACAAAGCGGGCTGCTTGGTGAGGAGGAGAGACTCCGGCCACGGGGTTAGAGAAAGAGAGGGAGGGAAGAGGGTCTGTGTGGACAAGCATCACTCTCCTTTTTGCGTTTCCCCGCCTCTTTCAAAAGACCAGACTATTGCTGTACTACTTTGGACCCACTAGAGGCGAATTGAAACAAATAAACAACTGTTGCTTTTAAAGGGAGTTTAAAACATTCATATGAACAGGCATGAAGCTTTTGATGGGCAAAAATGAAAAAGAGTGAAGAATGAAGGCCAATTGTTATATTTAGTTATCTTCCTTGTAGTTTGGATGCTGGTGGGTTGGTCTCCCTGAGGTCTAGCCTAACAAGCAAGACCCTAGTCTTTAGACTGACCAAATAATTTCACTTTTTTCACTTTCATAATCATGAACAACATGATTATGCTAGTCGACCAGCATAACCAACAATAAAGAAGAAATATCCAGCATAAATCCATAGCATGGACCAGCTTGGAAATTCATGCAGGGCTCTTCTACTGCCTCCAGCCAATGTAAATAAATTACTTCATGCTGTAACACCTTTTTCACTTAGCCTGTGCTAAACAACATTTCACACTTGTAATTTTAAAACAGGTTGACACCCTTTTACCCTGGGTTATGAAGCCCTGCTCCAGGGCAATGTCAAAAATATGAAGTGTGAATAACTATTACTTTCCAAACATTAACTATGGGCAGTGTAAAACACGGTGCTTCATATTTCATATTAACCCAAGGCAAAAACAGTAAAAAAAAAATAGCAAGTAGAGAAAATTTACATGAATTATGAATTCCACAGATTATTACAGCAAGTTGACTGACAGGGGAAGGAGTTGTCTTAAAGTGCCTTCTATAATAAAGAAATGTGATAGTTTCTTACACTGTTTAGGTTGACAGAGAGTGTAGTGTAAACCCTCTTGCCTGGCACTAACAAAGCTAGTTTTTGTAAACTGAAGTCTAAATCTTTATTTGTTTAATAGCCTTGGAATAAGCATAGTTTATAATTACACTTTCCATGTGCGCACAACTACAAAGGTTTAGCCTCTTCTAAGTTTGGTCTCATGCAGGGAAATATGAAACAGTGTTTTACAGTAAGGCATTGTGGGTGGCACATGTTTCAACAATTTTATGCATAGAATGAGTCACCAAAAGACGTACCAAAGGACACTGTTACAACAAAAAACGCTTAACCATCTATTACTATGGGACCTCTGTGACAGGATCAGGAGAGGTCCTGCACTACACAATGAGGTTTTTTTATTTAATTTTTTCTGTCTGGAATGATTAGCTTGCAAAAAGTATTATTAATTATTATAAATAAAAAAATTTTATTTGAATTGAATTTTTAAAGTAACTTACTGAAAGACACATGGGTGGGGGATTCTCTTATTCAAGTATAAACATGAAACAAATTGTGTCATCATTACTTACATTCATGTTGTTCCAAATCTGTATTACTTTCTTGGAACACAAGGAGAAATTTAGAATGTTAATGCTGGTGTTTTGTCCATATAATGAACTAGAAAAGAAAATGGGGCTGTCAGTCACTAACATTAACATCTACTTTTGTGTTTCACAGAAGAAAGAAAGTCATATAGATTTGGAACCACATTTTTGGGTGAACTTTACCCTCAATGTCTGATGGATCGGTTTCATTATTCACTCTTTTAAGTTTTGCTAAAAATATCCTGTCAACGTTTTCCAGCAATCTGATCAGATCTCAAAACTCTGCTTTAAGAATATGATCTTCATCTGTTTAGATAACAGATCTTCCCGTATATGGATGTGAAATACAAAAATAGGTCATGCTGACAGTAATGTGTCAGTTAGCGAAATGTTTGTAATTAAAAAGTCTCTGTCTCTGTTCAAACAAAGATACACAACATGGCAAAAGCCTTAATACTGTTATTTTGGTGGAGAGGATTTTGGAGGTGGGTGGGTTTCTGTGACTGCTGGTTTGGGTAAGGAATGGTAAGGCACCTAATGTTTGGTAGTTGTTGTTCGTGAAGGCAGAGTGGAATGCTGTGGTGAGCAGCTGATTTACACCATATGAAAACCTTACAAACTGAGCTCTGCCTCGAGCTTAATCTGCAATCACATGACAGGCCCCAGCCAATGGCAAGCTTTGACTTAACGTCTGTGGAGACTCACAACAAAGCCAAGTCCGTACTGCTGATTTGTGTTTGTGTGTATTTGTGCGCACCCCTACGTGTTTATTCATAAATACATGTGTGTTTTGAGTGTGTTTTTGCCACTGTCAAATCACAAAGTCTGGCTGTAATTTAAACTTCAGTTGCTTTAATGAATATACAAATTAATCATGAAAGAGGCTGCATTGCTCATTTTGCTGCAGTCTATCCATACTCAGGACTGGATATAGCCCACTAAACATTCTAACAAGCAGCAGTAGGCTTCACAATTTATCAGTCTGTGTCTCGATCCTCCTCATGCTCACTAGCTGCTCTAGGCAGGACCCCAGCTGGCCTTATCCCAGGGCCCTAGCACTAGCACAGCAGGCAACTGCTAGAAAAACAGAAGAAATCAAATACGGCATGTGGCCTGATCTGATTCTTTTTTTCTTGTTTTTTTATTACGGGCTCTAATTACTGTCAAAAACTGTCCACAAATAATATAACTGTTATCACAGGACTTTTTGCTGAATGAACCTGTGAATTGATTTTCTATCAGCTTGAAATTTGGGCAATGGTAGTGATTTGTGTGTATTATTTTTACCTTACACAAATTTTTGTCAAAAGTGCTGAATGCTGAAATGGCAAAATTAACCCAGAAACTGATTTGAAATGAACATCAAAGCAGACAAACACTTATGCAGATGAAAGCAATGAGAAGACATCTGATCGTCTTAAGAGTCACACAGCACATTAAACAGGAAATGACACGGGGGATCGCTCTCTCACCCATAATATTGTCTGTTTGTCTCCAAGCCAAAGTAGAAGTAATGTTTTCCACTACAGTCAGTTTGTGGACTATTTGTTGCTACCTATCAAATCTGTCCATATTTACAACAAACATTGAATTTAATAAATGTTAGACTTTAATATTCAACCAAAATATAAAATTCATTGCATTAGGCCACAGCAAAATCAACTATGCAGCCACCATTCATTTCTTGTGTATCGAAAGATTTATGTGTCTTACCAAACACCTAAACGTTTTCAACAACACAGAAAACTGTTATTAAAGATTAAGTCTACAATGACTATACAGAAATGCTCACAGAAATAATACCTGGAATAAAATCACATCTGGAATAAAACTAAAAAGCGGTTGACATTTTAACTGTCACCAGATGGCAGCGATCTACGTCTGCATTTATTTTTATTTTTTTGCAGCATGGCCTGATAAACTAGACGTGTCACTACAGACATTGAGATGGACCCAGCCCCCCCAGTATCTACATCTGTGGTCAATCAATATGGGGTTTTCAGTTTATTCTGAGATTATTACATTTGGTTCCATTCCCACCACCACCCTCTTGACTATATGATTAAATCCTTGTCTTACATAATGATGTTTTTTTGAATAGCTGAAATCTAACAGTTGCATTAAGCTGCGCGTTTTATTGGTCATCGGCAGAGGGCGCTAATATACCATCTTTTCTCGCATGTCTTTGTCCCCACGTGCTCTCTAAACAGAACAAAGTGTACAATGAAAGCAATCAGAACACAGCAGCACTGACACTGCTGACGGAGGAAATGGCACTGAATTAATAGGCTCATCTCTGCTCTTTTACAACACATCAGGAGATTATATTTGGAAGTGATGACACATTTTGTCATTGCAACCCCAACCCTGACCCAGCTCATCTCAAGTATTGTCTGATTGAAAGCTATCACTTTCATCTTCCTGTTCCCTGTGTTGTGGCATATTAGATTAGGAAATAAACTACTGTGTGGTAGAGATTTGGTGTGTATACATTGTGGCATATGTGTTTTTGAATGTTTGTGTGTGAATTTATGTGGTATAAAAAAACTATGCTTTTGAGCCATGGCCTAGCAGTTGTGCTTTTACACAGTGTGGGCAACATGAGTTTAAATTTAGGTCACAATATCTGCTGTTCTGATTTTTTTATTTTTAAATATTTGATGAAAACGGAAGATTGTATAGTTGCAATTGTATAGGCAGCTCTAAAATATTGTTCCACAAGTCCACATAAAATCAAAATTGGCCTTGTATTGTTATATTCCTAATCTTACTGTAAATATTTCAATGGTGCACAATATTGCAAAGAAAAAGCGAGCTTTTCCCCCAACTACTTGTCATATGAGGATCACCTTTCACATAGCAATCAATCCCAACAGTAAATCATGTCTCAATTTACATTTTTTTCTTTGAACAGCCTACAAAATTTCACCTGAAAATTGAACACTGGAAAATTTAATGTTAACACTGTTGTTTCGTTTAAATTGCACTGCCACACTACATGACAATCAGAGAGAAAATAGAAAGAGGAAGTTAACAATATGAAGAGAAAGAGGAGAAAGAGGAAAATGACAATAAAAGTTTCATTTTACAGAAAGTGAGCTACAATGTTTATTCTGGAGAACAAGCGTTCAATAATAAAGTGTGTAATTTTTGCATTTCTGCCTGAATAGATTTGCATAAATAATTTTTATTTTTAAACAGGTTTCCCGAAACCTCCCCCAGACAGACTCACCTTAAACTCAAGCCATTGATCAAGCTAACATTAACATGTCCAGCTAGCTGGAATGCTCAGTTGCTTTTAAGGGACCACAGAGCACGTTTACACTTTTGGATGACACAGCCTACTAATGGCCTACTTATCAAAATTATGTTATATATAAAATATAATATAAAAAATCAATAAAATTACAAACACATCACCTTTCATACATAAAGGAACAAAAACTCTCCTGAAGTAGTACTATAAATCATAATATTACAGACCAATGGCAACAGTAAGAGGTAAACTTGGCTCTGGCATGAAGCAACAGGATTTTCCAGGACTCAGCTGCTCTGGATTGGAATAAACACCGTTTCCATCTGCCCTGCCCTTCTGGAGAATTACACCAGCCTCTTTCAGCAAAACCACAGAGAGCCAGGCATCAAAAGCACAAGGCCCTACAAGAGGCCAGCTGTCCTTGTTTTAGTGTGCTATCTGTTCTACAGAACACACCATGGACAGTTGGCAAGGAAACAGTGGAGACATCCTTATGGCAAGAATCTACAGAAAAAAAGAAACAACTGACCTCGGAGACTACAGGGCTGGGCTACTGGCTCCAGCCTTCATATCCCACACACACACCCAAGTGTGATATGTACATCAATAGATCTCTATTTTAATAAATGTGCATGTGCAGGTTCCATAGTCTGTGTACTACACAGTAAAATGATATGGAGCAAAGGTTTGCCCCAGGCAGGCACTTTCAATCTAACAGGACTAGACACCCTTACACATTATACAGCACATGCATGAACTCACATGTATGTACAAATCATAACTGTCATTTACGAACACTGTGGTCATGGTCCGTTATATAATTATACAAATATTCTGCTTTTTTGAGAGCTTAAGATTTACTTACACACCCCAAACTAAACCACTGCTTCTTTTCTCAAACTAAATTCCTAAATTTGGATTAGAATGCTGTAAACCCCCTTCATTTTACACTAGTAAAATTTTAAGTGTGCTGGCACATTTATTGCACCCTAGGGAAAATCACTACCTTTATTTACTTTCATAAAAGTTTAGAGTTTGAAAGAAAGATTTGTTTAATTTTATTACAGAGAGTGAAGCTATTTTAGCCTGGATTTTTAGCTGTTTTAGCTTTTTGGAAGTATTTGACCTTCTTAAGACCTTCTGTTTTCCTTTTTACTGTATTGGCATGTTTACACAAAAAGGGCTTTTTGAGCTCTGTTCTGGTTTATGTGACTCTTCAAAGCCAAAATATAGATGTGACCTGTAATGTATTTTCTTGACCCAAACCCAAACAGACAAATGACCCTGGTGGGTGAGTGTTTGAGAAATGGCTCTGTTATTTCTCTTCATGGTTTAAATGTCATTTTTTTTTATTCTTGTGTGGCCCTCACACACATTTGAAAAAGCATCTGGACGCCTTCAGTTTAAAACATTGTGGAAGTGATCTCATATCCCATCTGAAACAGCAAAAAAGCAATCCTTGTATATTGTTGCATTCACCTTATAGAAAAATATCTAGAGGTTATGAGAATATTTTATGATGAGAAATACAGCTTGTGTGATTTCCAAGGATTTATGAATGAGCTTTTCTAGAACTGCAGTTTGATATTTCATGGTGTAAGATCAATAGTAAAATCAAAATGTTCAAACTTCAGAATTTCAACTTCAAAATGTCAGTGTTTTTCCATTGGTTCCACCACTTAATTTAAATAGGAACAGCTATGAAAAGTGTGTTTTATTTTCTAAATTCATATGGGAATAGATAAAAGTAACTGTAGTTAAATTGTTTTTGGCTATTAACACACATACTGCTTACCAGCAGTTAAAATGCTATTCAAAGGTTGGTTCAGAAATTAAAGAGGTGCATTTTAAAGAAATCCATTAACAAACCTGATCTTTACATTTTCTGAAAAAAGTCATGCTTGGCCACGCTATCTTTGATATTTTTGTATCTTGATATACTCCTCAAATGTAAGTCTGTGAGATTTTTCACCAGATTTATAGTCCACTAGGTAAAAAAATCTGATTGTAATAGAAAAATAACTACATCTCCTCAACAAACCACACAATCTGAGGTATCAAATTCATGTCACTAGTACAAGCAGTGCAGGACAAGTTACATGCTGTTTAATATTTAAGTTTATGTTAGCCGTAACAACTTCCCATTACAAGTAATTATGTTAGTATCTATCTCATACACACACATACCTACCAACTGCTGTGACCAAAACAGCCAACATCTTTCCTCAGACATTCCGTCATTACATAATCAACAGATCAGTGGTTTGTGTTTTATGTACTGCCTTCAGATCCTGTTGATAATGTGACATTGAAAACAAATCCAAATCTCTCTTTCTCCCTCATTCTCCTCCTGAGACTTATGTTAAGCCATGTGGCAACCACGCCTATTCAATTGACCATTAGAAACACATACATTTTTTCCACTTGTGCTTAGACAAACATTGATTGAAGAAAGACATGAATGATGTGTAAGCAAACGTTCTAAATATACTTGCACTGATTAGATAAAACAGAGGTACTCTGGAGAAGAGGAAACTCCCAAAAGAGGACCACTGGACAATGTGCTGTTGAATACAGCTCTGTGGCAGATTATTCCATTAAAATAAGCTACAATCTCAGATCATGTGGTAGGACCAGTGAACCAGGTCAACACTGTTATCTCAGACCAAGAGTCAAGCCAAATACCAAGGGATGACTCTGACATTCTTAGGTGTCCATCAGTTCCATTTAGAGTATGACAAGAAGTACCATTTGTATAACCATCCTATTAAGGAGTTCCTCACATGCTCTGCAAAACTTCTGTTGCTGAGCTGTGACTGTCTGATAGTGACGTTTGGTTGAGTTGCTTAGAGACTAGAGGCAGATAATGTGGAGTCTGTGCATTTTCTGCCTTATCGGCTTCCACAGACACCTGCTACTATTTTCCAGACTGCTGCCTTTAACTGTAGACACTCTTAGAAAGCCAGATATAAAACAATTTTTCTATAGTCTTTTCTAGTTGACAACATTCAGAACAACTTTTTAATCTGATAATAAACAATCAGTGTACAGGTCACTATCAGAAGCTACTTCTGGATCCTCATGGACATTTGCTTTTAAATGTTATGCTTAAAACAACAACATAACCGGTTACACTAATAACTAATAACATACTCCTAAAGCCACATTGGGAGTATGTTTAATCTCTGCAGTTTCAAATAGCATATTTCTTCTTAATTTAATTATACCTAAAGGACAAACATATAAATCTCTTAATGAGGAGCACAAATTAACCACCACACCTAGATAATGCCTTGAAAATCCACTACTATTTGTGACTTCTTCAGAGTAGTACATGCATCAAGTATGCAGCTGTTCCCACATGATATGGCATGAGTTAAGCTGCCTTTGGGTGTGTTTAATGGGTGGGGTGGTTGCTTGGGTGGAACATGCACTGAGGTTATCACATTTGCGTTAAGGGCGACATGTGGCTCTGAATCTGTCCCACTGGAAGTGGACGTGGAGGAATGAATGGCTATTTATGGAAAGCTGAGAGGTTTAGGCACCTGTTCCCCACTTGACCCAATGGATTAGCATTAACTTGAGTTGAAAAGAATTTTAATAAATAAACAACAAACTTAAAATTATCACTAGATTTTATGTTAGGTAAAAAGGGTTTCATATTTACATCAGCAAACCTGCCAAATGTGGGTGAAAATCAACTGTGGCAGGTAATGCTCACAACAATTAGGGTTCTATCACTATGCCGGCCATGAATCTGACTGAACACAATATAACTAGTAAAAATCTTTACATTTTAACATACATTAGTTTTGTCCGACAAAGCCTACAGAACAACCCCTGCAATGCAGCTGTACAAATCTGCTAAAACAGCAAACCTACTGATGCTGTAACACCGTAAATTAACTCTGCAGCAGCTTTCCTTCTCTCTGAAAATGGCAATGATGAGAATAAGAGTCATTCTTTGTGCTTTCATTTGTCCTTTGACAACAGTAACCACAGAAATCTTCACTAATTAGGCTGCTGCAAAACAGTAACTTCACAGTAAATGTTCATTGGTCAGGCAGGTGTTTGGCTAATTGACTAAGCAATTTAGAGATTTGTGGAAGACAACAGGATGCCGTGGTTGCATGTATCTGTGAATGAGAGTCGGCCAACAGTCTACAAAGGTGCACATTTTCATCCCAACTTTGGGCAACAGCATATAAGAGCTGGCAAATGGTTTTGGAGTATAACAAGATATGGTGACAATTTTAGGGTGCGAGGAAAAGTGATGTAAGGGACATTAACATTTAGCAGACGACTTACATTGCATTATACTACACATTGATCATTATACATTGAGTATGTACAATCCGTGGGATCGAACCAATGACCTTGGCGTTGTTAACGCCATGCTCTAACCACTGAGCTACAGGAAAGCTTTTGACAAATTTGTCAAAAACGTAATACTGTCATAGTGATCATAATCGCAAACAAAAAGAGAAGTGTTAAAAGCATGACTGCAACTTGCCAATATCTTTTCCCTGTGATTTTCACTAGTAACGGTCTGGCATGTGCTGAAGAATCCCTATTCATGATATGTGAAAGGAGCTATTGTTGGACATTCCCGTTGAGGGATGTAAAAAGAAAAGCCAGTGACACTCAGTAGCCAGCGATGAATCAGATGGCCCCGCCCACTTGTTTATCTGACTAGCAGCTAGACCAATAAGAGAAACCGACAGAGTGAAGCGCTCAATCCTAAACCTGCGAGAGGGGCCGGGCTATGCAAATACAGAGCGAAGCTTTGACTGGGATGCTCTCCGCATTCTCAGCCATTGGTAGGCTTGCGCGCGTTGAAGATAAACCTGCTACTGATAGATAATCTAGTTTGAAATTCACTTCTGATAGTGTGAATTCACTTTCTCTGGTACACAAGAGACGATGGCTTCAAAGTGCCCTAAATGCGAAAAGACCGTGTATTTTGGTAAGTTTGTTTTATATTTTCCTGTTTCTCTATAGGAAACAACTTAAACGTGATGTTTTGATATGATGAATTACATGCACGCTTTTGTATCAAGAGAAACGATGGTATGTTTGCACTTTTGTTGATAAAACTAAATTTACGATAGATAGTAAAATTAATTATGTATTGCTCACTTTAGCATAAACTTTTTATTAACGTCAACGTGATGCTTGAATACTGCTGTGTGTAAGGACAGCCAGAAAAAGGAATTTTTTATTGCCCTCTTCTGTACAGTAATAATAAACAGTTGTATCTACACTCTGTCTGTAATTAAACTAGAATGTCTGTATTTTATATAATATAAAGAAATTCTAGTATAATTACAGAAAGTATATATGTTCCTCTATCTTTACCAAAAGTGCTATTTCTCTAAATGAAGACTTTAAGGTAAAGTCATTTTATAGACTTGGATGTCTTCTGTGATAGCAGAGCACATGGTTTCTGATGTATATGTTTATTGCAGTAAATCATAAACTCTTGTTTTTATTTATATACAGTTTCTGCCCACATTAACCCCTTTTCAGTATATACCATTCAAACCATTAAGCTCTTGAATAGCCTCTCTCCCACTTGACCTTATCTTCCATGCGCTCATATTTATAAGCTTATTCATCTGTTCATCAGTTTCTGTGTTGCAAAAACTGGGATGATTATTTAGCTCTTAGTTTTGTTGTATTAATCTGTGTGTCAACTGAAAAGCCGTGACACACAAACACTAAAGCTGTCTGGAGGCTTTAAATCAATGGTATGAGAGAGCTTGTGTTATATAAAAGCAGATGTAGCTCTTTGAATGGCTGTGCACCAGTGGGTGAGTACATCAGTAGTTCTCAACTGGTTTTGCTTCAGGACCCAGAATTTACATTGAATTTACATCAAAAGGAGACCCAACAGAGTACCAAAACTGTTTCTCAAACAAAAGTAAACAAAGCTGTTTTCAAGTCAAACATTAAAATCTATTTATATTAGCAGTACAATAAATGCATGGGTCCAACAATATGAAAATTGCGTGACATAAAAGGAAATAGAAAAATTACCATTTTGAAATTAAAAGGTTTTCAAGGTCTCTAACATGTGCAGCCAATAAGAGGGTGTATCATGCAACCTGTTCATGTTGGCACCTGCCTAATTTAGGTAGCTACTACCAGGAGACTTGAATTTGCACCAAAATACTGTAGAGTTTGATTGGATGCCCAACCTGTAACCCAAGTAAATAACAAAGATATGGGAAGCATGTTATCATGCTTTCAAGCTGATAAACCATGTATGGTTTATCAGTATGCACTAGTATGCACTAAGTACATGGAGTACTCAGTTAGGTGTTTGCTATCTGCATTTAGCATTGTGTTTTTCTTCATATCCATGACACAATCAGAAAAGACCAGTGTGGACTGATAAAGGAGAAAGGAGAAAGATTTTTAAATAAGATAAAATATTTTTATATCTTTGATTATTACAGATAACAGTTCTAGCAGCATCAATAAACAGCCACAGGGTCAAAAATACACAGATTCTTTAGCTTGACATGAAGTTGATTCTACAACAAAGTTTGTTGTATTTAGATCTTAGATTTAGGATTTGGACCACAGCTGTATTGTCACAAGTGATCCATGATGTCATAGTACTGAAAAAACAATATAAGGTCTTACCTCAGACCTCTGTGTATGTCATAGGGGAGTTGGTCAGGAGGATGCGGGTGACTGTGCTTTTATTAGGCTTAAGTTGAAGCCAAGATACATTCTATCCAGTTGTGGAGGAGCAGGGGTGTGGTTTAAAACTCCTCTTTTGGTCCTCAGCAGGGCTGCCTCTGTAAATATCACTAAGTGGAATGTTTAAAAGTGAAGGTGACTGCTACATCCAAGCCCTCTACTGCTCATGATGAACCTGTTGAATTTATAGATGCATTAAGGGATATATAATGCATTGGATTAAACAAAACAACCAGTTTTATGGTAATATTGAATGGGAAATGTAAAATATATTAATTTGAAATGAACATTAGCCTGTGGTTCCAGATGTTTTTTACCAATTGCATTTGTGGGAGTGCATGTGTTCCTGTAAATTCCTTTCTGACTATATCCCATTTTAAACTTAAGTGGTAAGCCACTGTTTTAAATGGAAAACTCTTAAATGTTGAGCTGAACCTTTTTTCATTTAATGAACAGCTGTTAGCAGATGCAGTGAGTTTTCTTAACTGTAAAAGCTTTAGCCATTTTTCACAAAAAATGGTGTTACATGGAATTAGTAGTTTTTTTGTAGTTTTTTAAATTGAGAATGGAGGGAGTTGACAGACTGTAAAGGAATGCATGTACAAATACAAACAAAGACAGGACTGTAAGTAACCCCTGCAACAAATTCTGAAAGTTTATATGAATGACATGTCTTGCCTTATTAATGGCAAATAGCATGTTTGTATCAAAGCTCACAGACAGTAATGCAAGAATCTGGTGGCACAAGGTTTCTGCTGCCTTGCCTTCTCTCCATCTTAACTTTCTCCTGCTGTCCCTTCAGTCTGTATTCATTCCTGAATAGGATTAAAGAATGCTTTCTCAATGCCAGTCACATTGAAATGCAAGAGGACATCTCCATTGTGATTTCCTTTGATTTCAGCAATGTAGACAGTGCATGTCCTCATTGTAATGTGATTTACACTATTATTATTGTGTAAAGTATGTTCTCAGCCATACTTTACTTAGCCATCAGTCATCACCTTATCTTTGTGGTTTCCCTGTCCCCATCTCTTCCTGTCTGACATACATTTCCCATTATAAAACCCTGTGTTTTCTGCATGGCTACTTCACAAGCTGTTTAAATTTGCATAGTCCGTTATATAATGCGACTTTTTGAGTTTTCGCATCCTTTGCATGCTTTTAGGGGCATTGCATAATCTTGGGAGTCAGAATGGTGGGCAGTTCTTTATTTCTGTCAGCATTCCTAGCAGGCATGAACCTTTACCATAGTGACAAAATGTTTTTGCCTTTGTGGCACGGTTACAATAAAAACCAGAAGTTATATAAATTCCTTTTTTAGAAGCTAGTCCTTAACCTGACATTAATCCAATTAGATCACAGAAGACCTGTAAGCATGCATGATTTGTTTGTGTTTGTATATTGTTTGATGTGTTTGTATATTTGCTCTACCTGGAAATGTAATTTTCACCTAAACATGAAATTCATTTGATTAAAAACGAATCCAATTAGTAATCCAATTTGATTTCCCCAAAAACACTGTGTTAAAAACCTTGCTCCCCGTTTAAGCATCCCAATCCGTGGGGGTATGGAAAATAAAAAGCTATATATATCTAACCCTGCTTTGTAGATATCGGTTTGAGTGTCTGCCGTATCAGTCAACCGCTGCTGAAATCTGCTAGCACTGATTAGTTGGGTACATGAGTGGAATTTAGCATTAGCTGCAATGAAGCAGAGCGATGCATGAGGCAGCATTGATTTGTACTGACAGCCGCAGGCACTGCAGCAGCACACATGCACATGCAGCTCTCATTCAGGCAAGAGAACCAAAAATTATGGGGAAACCATGCTAGACTGAAAAGACAGACGTCAAGCTTGCCGGGCCTTGTCTCAGCCAGGAAGAGCAGGACCACATCTGTGCAGCAAGAGACAACCACACGACACCCATCCTTTCCAAACTACTTGCAAATTGGAAATCCAAGCTTGCAATCAGACGACAATTTGTTTGGAGAAGGAAGTGCCATACAGGAGTAGATGGTTACGGATATAATCTGTCAGAGCACAGCACTGTTTGCCATCATGGAAGGGTCATTAACTGTGTTTTAGAACATGATCTGATCCCAGAGCATGTGTGCTGTTTATAGCTTCAGAAAGCTAAGGATCACAGGAACTAATCATTTTCCTGTTTTCTGGAGCCAGGATCTGTACATAGTGATTTTTTGCATGTCTGAGCTGCCTTTTACCCCTGTTGTATCTCATTGTGTAAGCATACATGTTTGGCTATGGCCTATGGGCCTTCAGGTGCAAAGCTAGTGAACCGTAATCAGTGTCTCAAAGTACAATGTCATGCTGGACCCAGATGGCCTGCATGTTGTTCTTGCAGTGAAGGAGTATACAGTTGGAGAGAGAGGACTTCCGTACTTGTGCTTTGAACATATGGGTGCATATTAATAGTTGCCAAAGTGAAAACAAATCCATCCTTGCTTTCAAATTGATTTTCAAGTGCAGAGAAATATAATGCTTGTGATTTCATTTGAGTTTTATCTGTTTGGGACTTGCTTGGCTGGCTCAAATCCAGTAAGTAGCTGTTTGACTGACTTTCCAATGTTCTACTCTTTCATTCTTACTGAAATCAATTATTTAAAGAAAGAAAGATTTTGGGTGTTAAAGGTGCATTCTGGTTGTGTAAGCCACAGGGTGTTCAGCTGTGTAAATGTTGTTGAACCCCAGTGCTGTTTATCTGTGATTACACATCTCAGACTTTGCTCATGGCATGCGAGAGGTACTCCTTTCTGTTTAGTTTTCTCATGTAGGACTGAGTATTAGAGTTTCTCTGTTAGTGCTCCATTCTGTCAGTTAGTTTAACCTAATTAAGCACTGCAATTAACCTACCAAAAAAATAAACCTATAAAAAAAA
>JAZGTJ010004688.1:0-29922 GCA_036877575.1 Botia almorhae
ATTACCAGGGCCCCAAGTGGGGGGAGGGCCCCTGAGGAGTGAGGTAGTTGTGAACCTCGAGCTTACGGGGCCCATGACCACTGCTTGTGCATAGGGCCCAGAATTTGGTGCTACGCCCCTGATAAAGGGCATTTGTTTTTAAAACCATACAAATTTCCACCGATATTGTCCACTAAATGACACATTACAAATAAAGGCACAATCATCAATAAAGCTCTTTATGTTTGTCAATTCCCAAAATAAGCATAAATCGGCCTGGTTTTAGTGTATACAAATTAAATTATAATCTTATGTATTGACAGCGTATAGTGTAATAGCAGTACATGTAGCTTTGAACAAACGCAGTTTCGTTAGACGATGCAAAATGTTATTTAAACTGTTAAGCGTGCGTAGTTTAACTTGTTACCTGCAGTATTGTGAATCCAGACTGAAGAATAATATCCTCAATGTCATCAGCTTTATGAACGACGTCTGGTTTGATTAAAGCCAAAGTTCTCTCCACGAAGATACGAGGTACTGGCATCTGCTTCTGAGGACTTCCGCTGTCCATCATTTAATAAGCGAGTTTAATTACTGGACTGGTCCGCCACTAAGGTTTCTCCTCGAGTTATTAGTTGTAAACACACTAGTATCTTAAAGTTGCCTTAAAATATAGCTATTATTACACAAATAATATAGCTCTGCTTAAATACAACGTGTATATGAACTGCTTCTATAATATTGCAGCTTGCAAACCTAGCTGCAGGTTTTGTTTTCCTGGTTGCTAGGATACCAAAGACCCTACAAAACAGCGCCATCTAGTGACTTTATAAACTGTTACAGGTACTTTCTTGTGGCTCATTTTTATTGAAATTATTGAATCACCACAGAAGTCAAGTTTTAGGTCTTTTTAAAGATTTTTATTGACACATTACAAAAGGCTTTATCTAGTTCCAATGGTCACCTGCCACACTCTGATCAGGTTGTCAGTATAGCCAGCAAAGAGAGTCTGGGATGAAAAGAGAGAAGTGGAATTACAAACAAGCAATGCTTTGAATATACTTGCCTTAAAGCAGCTTTCTGCCCCCTCATAATTGCAGGACTGTCACCATATGGTTTCAGATGGTAAAAGTGATTGGGAATAATCAACGGGGGCATTCTCGTCTAGCCAGCATTACCAAAAGGATAACCAAAACCTAACAAAGCAACTAGAAAAGAACAAATAGAAAGGGTACTAATGCTACAAAACCTACCTGTCCATCAGCAGACCAAGCCAGAGAAGTGCACTGAGGTGGCTCAGCCTTGCTATTGGTGGTAATGATGTCCTGCTTTAGCTCATCAACAATGATCTTGCCCTCCAGATCCTGGTAAGAGAATACAGTCAGCTCTGTGCCAGCAGTACAAATGTACACAATGGCTTAGACTGAAGAGTGCTCAGAAACAGCCTCTTTTATCATCACAGAGTTACAGAAGCATTTTCAAGCAAGTTTCCTCACTGAATCTTCTGCAATAACATTCTTATAAACTATTAGGGTACAGTACTGTGAAAGTAATACAAGCAAGCAATTTATACTGGAGACTGTAGTTTCCTTATTATATTAGACATTAAATGCAGGATGCATTTTATTCGGGAAACATTTTATATGTATATATGCAGGCTCACCCAGATTTTGATGCTGGGCCCAGTGGCGGCACAGAGCCAGTAGCGGTTGGGGCTGAAGCACAGGGCATTGATGGTATCACCACCATCCAGGGTGTAGAGGTGCTTGCCCTCATTCAGGTCCCACAGCATGGCCTGTCCATCCTATAACACAAGCACAATAACATTACTAATAATTGCTTCCTAAACGTAAACAATTCAAAATTCACAGAAATATTTAAAGCATCAAGTTGTGTTCAGAAACAGCCTCTTTATCATCACATAGATACAGATGGCATTATAGTTTCATCACCTATTAAACACGGAACCCTTTCAATTCTGATCTCTTAAAGATAATAGTGTTAAACTAAAGCAAAAAAAACAGAACTCTCAAACTACCTTTCCACCAGAAGCACACAGAGATCCATCAGGGGACACAGTCACTGTGTTCAGGTATCCAGTGTGGCCAATGTGGTTGGTCTTCAGTTTGCAGTTTGCAAGATTCCAGACCTGACACAAACATACACAAACATAAACTTCAAAATACCAGAACTTAGTATTAATCAACTGATTCATGTCTTCATCCCATCATAATTGCAGGACTTGTCATCAGAGCCCAGAAGCTCAGAAGAAAATCATGTGGATTCTTAAAATCACTGGGTAAAGTTTTAGTACACACTACAATGTGCCTGTAGCTTTAGTTAAAACACTGATAACATTTATGCATTAAATGTACTGCAAGTCATTCAGGTCTAAAAATGCATGACAAATGTAGAAATGTTAATGTAGACCAGTACATCTACATTTCATACAACCAGGAGTCTTACCTTGACCATTTTGTCCCAGCCACAGGACACAATGATGGGGTTGCTGCTGTTTGGGGAGAAACGAACACAGGAAACCCACTCGGTGTGGCTGTCATCCTGTGAATATGCAGCAGAAGTTAGATTCTAAATCTGCACAAACTATTCTAGTTACTACTGGCAAGCTTTCTAGTATATTGAAATGCTCATATTAGTTAAGGTGGTCCCCCATAAATGAAGCATAAGAAACGCTTCCATGTTCATGTGTTGAAGAAATCATGGTGGTCTACCTGGATGGTGTACTTGCAGACTCCCAAGGTGTTCCACAGCTTGATGGTCTTGTCTCGGGATCCAGACACAATCTGACGGTTGTCAGCAGAGAAAGCCACACTCAGAACATCCTTGGTGTGTCCAACAAAACGTCGTGTTGTAGTGCCACTGAGTGAGACAAGCATGTGCAGATTAAACAACAGATTTAGCTTCATCAAAATCAATACCGTTTAACCAGTTTATATTAACCCATGTTTTTTGGGGGTCAGAAGGCAGAGTTTAATCTCAGAAACAGCCTCTTTATCATCACAGTGACACAGATGGCATTTAAGTTTCATCACCACTTGCAAACCACCGTTTCTTTATAGTCAACACAGAAACCCACTTTACATTAGAAAACATAAGTAAAGAAGCATGAGCACAAACACCTTCCCCAAAAACTCACGTTGTCAAATCCCACAGACGGAGAGTGCCATCCCAAGAGCCAGACAGGGCAAACTGACCATCAGATGAGATGACAACGTCACTCACAAAGTGAGAATGACCCTTCAGAGCACGCTGGGGGATGCCATAGTTGGTCTCATCACGGGTTAGCTTCCACATGATGATAGTCTTGTCTGCAACATGGACAACACGTCACGTCATGTATGCCAATATCACACATGTAGATTGCAGAATTGTACAACTCTGACAGCTGGAATGACACTTACGCGAATGTTGCATTGATTTTGTGGTCAAGATAAACTATAAATTTCCAACCTACCATATGTAATCTAAAGTCTTAGACCTATGTAGAGGCATTTTTAAATAAAAAACCGGGTTGAATCTTCATTTTGCTGTAAAATCTAAAGGACTCGTGCATCCGGGTACTCATGAGGCTCCAGCGCGGCTTATTACACTTACCCCGGGACGCAGACAAAATCATGTCGGGAAACTGGGGTGTGGTGGCGATTTGGGTGACCCATCCACTGTGACCCTTAAGGGTACCCCTTACTGTCATCTGTTCGGTCATTTTTGTGCACAAATAAGTCACCTACGAAGGTGGATGGAGTTGGATTCGGTCGGAAGGCCGAGTCCTCCCTATATCTCTCACACTGCGGCAAGAGGAAAAGGAAGTAATACACCGGAAACAAAACTCTTGAGGGCGCCATTTCTTCTTCGTTTATGAGTTTTGCTGATTTGATCAGCTTACTGCCACCTATTGTGCAAATGAGAAAACAATTGTAAATCTAAAAAGAAAAACATTTCTGGTAAAAAAAAAACCCTTTTCTACAAAACATTTTATTACTAAACATTTTTTTCTAAAAAAAAACGGGAACTGTCAAAGGCTATAAAATATATCACACAGTAGCCCAAAATTATTGTACAAAACAACAATATACACCACTGCGCCACTGGTTACGTAACCACCCTTTCTCGAACGTTCAGATGTGACTGCCACCATTTTAAAACCGTTCCGGCGACGTAAGAGAAAGCAGAAACATTTGCACTGTTGGAAAGCAATATCGATACAATACTGCGATTTTTGCGAGAATTTTCAAGACAGCTGAGGTAACATTCCCATTATTAGTTATATATTCGCATTATTAGGTGTTTTGTTTTAGATAAACGTTTGACCTAGTAAAATCGTTGCAATTTGCAGATTTAAAACAACATTCACTATTTAAATATTAAAGCTAAAACCTTTAAAAGTTATTAACGCATCGGAAGCGATCAAGATATGACAGGCACAAGATAATAACACCAAAGTAAAAAGGCCACGTTTGCATTCCTTCTCAGCTTGTGGGCCGTGTTGGTCGCCGTGATTTTGCCAAGACGTGTTCCTGGATCAACATCTTTTGTTGGTCCTGGAACAACATTCCTACCAACCTTAGCCGTAACATAAACGCAAATCTATCATTGACCAGAAACCTTATCCTACAAGCCGATTAGTTGATAGAAATGTTGTTCCAGGACCAGCAGTGGTGTTGATCCAGTAACACTTCCCACTTGGTGAAACCAACCGTTAACCGTGTTTAACATACGACATACGTTTTTGGTTTCACTATATTATGTGTAGTTGCTGTAATGGCTGTTTAAATGTGTTTTTAGATGAGACACTCGAAGAGAATGCGCTCTCCCTGGCTCACTGAGGTGAGTTTGGAGGAGAGAGTGGAGAACAGAAAGAGACACAGACGAGAGTCACATAGCAGCGAGAGGGAGAACAAATACAGAAAACACCACCGCCATCATTACAAGACCAGCGACGGGTGAGAATCAAGCATATCGCATTCATTTTAACGTGATCTTTTTGCAACACGATCTTTTGCATTAAATAAAAACACGTGAAATGAATTTTTTTTAGCTCGGTGTCTTTAATAAAAATTCCATCACAATCAAAATGTTTTAGTGAGTTGCTTGATTTCTTTATTGGATAGATGTAGTCTTCCTTAAAGCTTATGTTTAATAAATAAATTACTTCTTTAAATGACTTTATTTAATACTATAATCATTAAAGAAATTATTTAACTATTTTGAAACATTGCATGTGGAGTTTTGTTTAGCCTGAAACTAGTCTTTCAAGTTTAGTTTTCCTGGAAGCTTCTTTGAAAAACTTGATTACTTTGATGCCCTCAGTGTCCTTAGACATTTGTTTCATGAAGTTATGGAATATTATTTAGAGTGCTTACTGCTTCCTGTTAAGGTTAATATGAAATCTATAAAAACTGACCCTACTCACATTCTTAATGTTGGTGCATGTTGTTTCAATGTGTAATCCTTTATTACTATATAATAATTTGCTCCGCGTCTTAAACAAATTTCCTCTGTGGTTAAAGTCAACAAAGTTAAAGTTTTTTTCTTCAGTTTTCTACAACAAATGCACATACCAGCCCAGGTGCAAAGACCTTTATATCTACCATCAAACAATAACAAGGAAGGTCTGCACTCTAATAAGTTTATTTAACTGCAGGAAATAAAATACAAACGTTTTTTGCAAACACTGATGCATGTTGACTAAATATTTTCCACCCTCACCTTGTCAGGGTTAGGGCATTTGTTGGTTTGCACTGTTTGAGCAATTTTTTCCCATCATTTACTCACACTCTTGTTATTCTAAAGCTAAATGACTTACGTGGAACACAGAAGATATTTTGAGAAATGTTACAGTTGTATTGCATCCATACAATGAAAGTCGATGGGTGCCACTATTGTTTGGTTACCAGCATACTTTCTGGTTACCAACAAATCTTTGTTTTCCTGAGAGGCAGAAAAGTCAAACAGGTTTGAAATGGAATGAGGATGAGTCAATAATGGAAAAAAATGTTTTGGATGAATTATCCCTTTAATGCCTCAGTGTGCAGGTTATTTTACAGGTTATTTGTATTTTTTCAATAGGCATTACCTGGAGACCAGGAGCTCAAACACAAGGTTGGAGGTCAAAGAAACGAGAGCTGGGTACAGAGACCATGAGGACAGACGCTCTGCCTGTAAAGACCAGTACCGGGAGAGATTCAGAGGCCGTGAGAGAGACAGAGACTGGAACCACTACAGCAAGTCTTCTGGGAACAGCAGGCGGAGCAGTCGCCATAGACACAGGCACCATCGCTCGCGTCATCACTCTGACTCGGTATGACCACTGCCTGTCCGCTGTTGCCATGGCAACTGTAAACTTGTTCTGTCTCTTTCCTCCTTTCTTGTAATATATGAACTGTGGGAGTTCCTCATGCCCAGTTTTGTCTGAAGAATGACAGCAATGAGGGAATAATTACATTGATATTAAGATATGTGTTTGTGAAGGGAGTCTGACTCAAGCTATAATGTTAGTCTGATAGACAAGGAAGTATACAGCACCTCAATCATGGAGGGGGAATATAAATCTAAATGTTGTTCAATGATAAATTGTTGTAACTGTCTACGTAATGGTTTGAGAAAGTATCTCATCTGAAAATATGTTGCCATTGTTTCTCTTCTGTAACACACACGATGTGGTGGGCCCTGTGTGTATCTCGCGGGCTGAATTTGCATTGGCTCCTCCCTGTGGCCGGGCCTGGCTGCTGCGGGTATCTGAATGGGCCGAATCACTTCCCCCCCACTCGTTCTACCCTCGCTGAATGAATGAATGGCGTGTTCTGGTCCCCCGATTCTCATGGGTTATTGATGGTGGTGATGATGATGATGGTGGTGATCCGAAACCCCAGAGGAACCATCGCAGGAAAAGATCCAGGAGTGTTGAGGATGATGAGGAGGGTCACCTGATCTATCACAGTGGAGACATGCTAAGAGCAAGATGTATAGAATACACACTTTTCTGTATCTCTTCTGTTTCTTTTAAACAGTCAAACTTTACATGTGAAGTATAGTTGTAGGCTTATTCTGGGGTCCTGATAAATGAATTTGTGACAACACTTAAACTTATCCTCGTGTGTTTCACCAGCCTAGCATTGTGTTTTGTTCTTGTGTCATTTATGCATTGGTCAGAAATGCAGAGTAAGACTTTGATAGGGTTGTTGTCAGTAAGTCCATTTCAGGTCTCTAACAGTCTTTCTTTAAACCCGTAGATGAGATTGTGTGTATGCTCGGTGAGGGAGCTTTCGGCAAAGTGGTGGAGTGCATCGATCATGCAAAGTAAGTTTGAGTTCATGCAGACCTTAGAAGGACAGTCAACGTCATGGTTAATGTGCTTTGATGTCCATTAAAGGCACTTTTGTGGTGAGATTAAAGATTTAGTGTGTTTACAATATTACGATGTGTTATTACAGTGGAGGAGCTCGTGTAGCTCTGAAGATCATTAAAAACATTGAGCGCTATCGTGAGGCAGCACTGTCTGAGGTTGAAGTGCTGGAACAGATTAACTCACTTGACTGTGACCGACGATAGTAAGTACCTGCAAAAGCAGATGGCAATGATACTAGCCTTATATTATGCCTCTGTAAAGGCTAACATGATAAACTATTACATTGTGTATCACACAAAGCTTAAAATGTACAGCCTCTTGGGTGCAGAGAGGTATTGACAACACATTATGGAATATTTCATATTTCTATTTTCATCTTTTCCAGTGCCTGTGTGCGGATGTTTGACTGGTTTGAACACCATGGGCATGTGTGCATCGCCTTTGAGCTGCTGGGCTTGAGTACATATGATTTTCTGAAGGAAAATAACTTTCAGCCCTTCTCAATCAACCACATCAGACATATGGCCTACCAGATCATCAGAGCGGTCACATGTGAGTCATGGCTCTGTTTGATTGCCCCTCTTGTGTGGATTTTGTGAAGAAAAAGTATGCTATGTTTTGTTTATAATTAATTGCTTATGTTTGCATGTTTCTGTTTCAGTTCTTCACAAGAATAAATTGACACACACTGACCTGAAACCAGAGAACATCCTCTTTGTCAATTCAGGGTATGACATCAAATACAATGCAAGAATGGTGAGGAGTGCTTTCAAATTTGAGGTTTCTTGGTCATTAATTAGATGCATCAGGTTGTTGAGCATTAAATATGGTATTAAATTGCAGAAGAGGGATGAGAGAACACTGAGGAATCCTGATGTGAAAGTCGTCGATTTTGGAAATGCAACCTATGAACATGAGCACCATACGTCTGTGGTTTCCACACGACATTACAGAGCACCTGAAGTTATTCTAGGTAAGCAACTATTGGTGTGACATTCTAAAGGCCCATTGAAAACACTGGTTAGGACTGCTGTGTAACACAGTGTCTGTGTGCTTCTAACAGATTTGGGCTGGAGTCATTCCTGTGATGTGTGGAGTGTGGGATGTATTCTGATAGAGTATTATCTTGGATCAACTCTCTTTCAGGTCAGTTGTCTTAAATTTAAAGGATAGATTAATTTCAAGGCAAATTATTTAAATGCTGTTTTGGCTTGTGTAATTATTGGCGACACAAATCACTTGTTAATGTGTTAGTTTGTGCCTGTCTAATTTTAGACACATGACAGTAAAGAACATCTGGCCATGATGGAGCGAGTGCTGGGCCCCATACCTACCCACATGCTACAGAAAACAAGGTGACATTTTAGTATTTGCTTAATTTGAAGTGTTCAAGCATCTCGTCTTGTAGTTCCAAACAAACTTCATGGCTTTCATGATGGTTTCTCAGTTTTACCCATTTGGACCAAGTTACTAAGTTTGTTTGAATGTTTGAACAGACCGGATGATTGATTGCACACCATGTTTTTGTTATATGTAAGCAGAATCAGAATTGTCATTTTTCTCATTTTGCAGAAAGCACAGATATGTTCATCATGATAAACTGGATTGGGACATTCACAGCTCCTCGGGCCGTTACGTCAGGAAGCAGTGCAAGCCATTAAGAGTGAGTTTTCAAATCAGTGTTGTGGTTTCATAACTTATGTTGCTGTTTTAGTTGTTCTCTTAAGACTTTATCCTAAACATTTGTTTAAACCTTTTTTCTCCTTTCAAGCAATACTTGGCCTCCAGCAGCCCTGATCACGAGCAGCTGTTTGATCTCATTGAGAAGATGCTGGACTATGATGTCACAAAGCGAATCACTCTGAGCGAAGCCCTCAAACATCCATTCTTTGACTGCAACAGGAAGAGCAATTAGTAGAACTAAAACACTTTGCTTTAGTTCCTCTCTGAGAGAGGCTGTTTCCGTCGACTGCATCAGTCTGCATCCGTCATCTGCGCAGATGATAGGCTGCTGTCTGCTCATTTATCATATTTATTGTTCATCTTTTTTCAATTGAGAGTATGAGATCTGTAGCTTGGCAGGTGTCTTCTAATGTGTAATTTATGTTGTAAATACTTGACATTCAGATGTGTAATGGGGCCTGGCTTTGGATTTTTTGAGTCGTTGTTGATTTATGTGTAGAATACTGTGTAATTATGTCATAGATGTATTCATTCTCTTAATGTGTAAAAATCCTAGTTGTGTTTGTAGTAGGTTTTTAAATAAAAATCAAATTATGATCAGATTTGCTGCATTGAGGTGTTGGTGTTATGGTCTCATATGAACCAATAGAGGGCGGTAGATCACAGCTCTGGTTACTTGAATGAAACCGCTTTTCGTGTAGGGGAGGAGAATTATCGTGGGTCATTGGACCAATGCTGGTAGAGAGACAAATGTTTAAAAGAAATTACAACTAACATTATTCTGATCCTTTTGGATGCTTAAGGAAATTAACACAGTTGCTTTTGGTATATTTACATGGTTTGTAGATATGAACACAGTGTATTTTGGTTTACTTTTTGCTGTTCTGATTTTACGGAAGGTGTCATGCACTGTCAATCAGATAAACGTATTAAACGTGCGTTTTGTGAATTTAATCCCAGTATTATTGTCAAACAGAAAAAGTTTTAAAGTCAGATTGCAGCGGCGTCCGAACTCTCGATGGTTTCTCTAGTCCCTCGTTTTACGCCTGACAGACTCGCATACCACGCGGAATGTCACGGGCTGTGTTCCAAAACCGTGTGAGACCTCTGCCTAGACAGCCTTCTTGGACATCACATGCATGCGTAACATTGTGGGCTTTATGGGCTCACGAAGTGTCTCCGAGCGATTTGAGATCACTTGAATCCATTGGCTAGAAACGGCTGCACGCTTCATGACGCGCAGTATAGGTAGGCAGCTCCCTAGGTTTGTAGACACAGCCCTAGTGTTCAAAGCCCCGTGCTCTGGACGGCTTTTCTCAGTCTGACAGCTACATCTCATCGATCAAGAACTGATCAATACACAAGTAACCTATCTATCGGCAACTAATCAGACACATATTTAGCATGGATCCATCTACGCATAGAAATACAGAAAAACCAAATCCTCCGAAATCAGTTTATTTGCGTTACTTGGTGTCGTTTCCAACCATAGTGTGTTTCATCTTATCGCTGAGTTCAATCGCGGTATGTTTTCTGATGACTTTCAAAATGCATCAAATGGAGAGCAAGCTGCAAGAGCTGGAGATAAAGATGAGTGACACCTGTCAGCAATCATCAGATTTGACTGTTTCCCGAGAACTGCGGAATTCCATTGAAACACTTTTACAAGAGGCAAGCACATTTTATTCTGTTTGACTGACAGCTGTAGCAATATCAGAAATGTAACCTTTATCCTGTAGTTTCAAATGTTTCTTTAGTGTTGTTTTGAGGTCTTGCGATTGCACAATTTAAGGCTGATCCTGGTTTTGATGAAACCACAGTTAGTCATAATTATTCTTATTGATCAACGCCTATACTGCTGTGTGCCAGTCCACTTTTTGTTTCAGCAAAGCAATGAGGGCGAAGTAATAAATTGTTCCTGGAAAAGTCAGATCTTGGAATCTTAAAAATCATGTTTAATCATGTTTCTATCTGTATGTCTGTCACCTATCGTTTTTGATTTTCTTTTCTGCATATACTGTAAGTGAAACAGCAGGTGTGTTTATGTGACAAGGCTGAGTTTTATAAAGTATGATGTTTTAAAAGTAAACATCTAAGCAAATGTTTTTTTCATTATAATGAAAGAACTCTGGCTTTCTTTTGTAAAATACTGTTATTTTTCCACATTATTATACAAATCATATTACCTAAAATATTCAAAACTATAATGAATGATACCAAACTAAAATAATGAAGACAATGTTTCTAGAGGTAATGAACAAATGTTTTCGTGTGTGTTCTTTTTTATATTTTGTGAATCAAGTCTGTGTCCCTCTGCAGAACAAACATGTTTTGTGTTTCTCATGACAGAGGTTGAATGAAGTGATGCCCAAACTGCGTGTGGCCAGAGACGTGACACAAGACTGCAGCTGTCCTCCAGGTACGTCCATCTGAATAAATTTCATCCTGAGCTGTTGTGCTCTCAAACACTAGAACATCACTGGACAAGACATGCCTACGGGACTGAACCGGATACAAACTGTGATAAATTATTCACAGTCTTGTTTCTGAACTGTGATTATTGTGTTGTGGACCAGGGGAGGGGAGATCAGTTGTAGCAGGACAAATTGCAAAACTGAATTAATGTGCAGGTTTGGTTAGGGATCAGCAGCCAGTTGAAATAAACCAATATTAATTATTCCAAAGTTTTTTATAGAACTTGTGCAGCTGTATGCTGCAGCTGGGCACATGTTTGTCACTGTGACAAAGCCTTTGAGCTTTAGAGCACTTTTACATGGGTTTATTACACTGCTTACTGGAGTACTTGAAGCTGATTGGTCAGTTGCAGCATTCTGTGGTTTTATATTTTTATATTTTATACACTTTTGTATTATTTACACTAAACTACAAAACTGACTGCTCTTCTAGGCAACTGATATCCTACATAGATTTGAGGTCTCTTTAATTCTTAATGCAAAAAATCCATGTGCATTTGGTTATTTATTTGTAAGTAAGTGCGTAACCACATAAGTTAGATATTTGGTTGGTCATTACGGCAATATTAACCCCAAAACTCTTGAAACTTACCACTTATGATTTTCCTTTAGGGGAAATTATGAAAGCCATAATTATAGAGCAAAGTGCTTTGGTAGAATTACAGACTTTTCCAGTTGTACAATTTTAAATACAGAGGAAAGAGAATTTATGAAGTTGATGCATATTGATGAGCTAATAGTTGCAACAAGCTTTTTCAGGCTGTGTTTATGTGCTGTACAATATTTACATTTACATTTAGGCATTATACTACACATTGATCACTATACATTGAGTATGTGCAATCCCTGGGATCGAACCCATGACCTTGGCGTTGTTAACGCCATGCTCTAACCACTGAGCTACAGGAAAGCTACAAGCTACATAATATCACAGATCAAGGTTGTTGCACATGCTTGATATTGGTAACTTGAGTTTTTAAGAACTTCTGTGTGTTTCTCTCTGTCTCACTCTCTTGACCTTTGTTTCTCTGTCTGTCTCATTCACTCATACAATCACTCTTTACACAAGCCTTGTAGCTTATAAAATCAATTTTTCTATAAACTTGTGTGGGTTAACATCTGAGGGAAAGGATCGATGTCAGTGGACAAGAGGGACTTCATCAGCATCTGTTTATATGTTCTAAGTGTGTGTGTTTGAAGGGGCCCCAAGTGTGCATCTGTGTGAGTGTGTATTTCTGTTTGTTTGCGTGGGTAATGCCAAAGGGTAAGGCCTAACAGAGCCACCGAATGGTAAGGTGAGACCCTTTCATTTTAAAAGCAATGGTTGCCACCTGAAACCTGAAGCGTTTTGAGCAGTCCTGGCAGGCAGGATCAGAGGGAGAGGTATTTTGTCTCCACAACAGACACTGGTACAAGGGTCTCACCTTTTAGGTTAAAATGCTGCCCTCTGCAGGAGTTCCCTGGAATGACAATGATGAGAGGACATTGTTAAAGCTACATTGGTTTTATGTACCACTAGTCTCAGAAAAGAGAATTTCAGTTTCGTAAACTCATGCCATTGGTTAAGCCATTGTAATTTGTAATAATTTGTAGTAATTTGTTAAGCCAATGTTGCTTTTGTGTTTGCTGAAATGCTCATTACAGGGCAAAATTACTACCTTTAAAAATAATTTAAGCGATTTTAGCTGTTTTGATAACTTCAAACATATGCCCTTGTTTTTTGTTAGTGTAAGTAAATTCATAACCAGATGACACAATTTAGTAAAATTTCTGGTCACTAAAGAATTTCCACTAGAGAATTCCTGCTCTGTATTGTTGCTCCAAATCAGAAATGCACTGCAGGAGGTCTCCTTCTTAGTATCATGTCATGAGTTTTCTTGCTTTCTCCAAAAACACATGCTTCCTTTCATTTCTTCTTCCCCTATTCATTTCCACAGCAGAGCGAGGTCGCCCTAATTACCTGTTGACTGAGCTGGTTGTCCTTGCACGCTATTCGAGTGCCCTGTCTGTTAGCACCTATTTTCACCAGCACCGAGCTTCATGGAGGCCCTCATTGAACAATGTGCTGTAACTTTCAGAGGATGGCATGAGAGCTCTTTTACTGTCTTTATTTTTGCTGTAACCCTGTTTTATTTTTCAGACTGTATAGTCCTTGAAAAGGGTGGAGAAGGTCAATACCAAATTCCTGTTCTTTCCCAGATTCATCACACTAAAGATGTATTGTCTTTCATCACATTGTTTCAAAAGTCATTACCGTAAACAGCCAGGTTTGTTCAGGAAACATCTGAGTTAGGTGTGGTGTGTGTTTTGTAGTAACTGACTAAAGCCAGAATTCTCTTGTTTACTACTCAGTATAACTTTTGGATTTGGAGAAATTATGAATAATTTACTAGTTTGGACACACCAATTCTGAACCAGGATAATCTAGGTCCAATCCAGATTTGATCTGACATGGCACGCCCAAAGACTGGTTACTGATACTCTATATTGGATAGAAAAACCATGAGCACTTTCTTTATCTGTCATGTTCTAATCTGATTGGCCAGCTAGAATCTAATTGGTAGTTTGTGGCTTCAAACCTTTCAAAAATAGACAATGCTTTTTTAAGGCCCTAAGTAGCAGGTAAACCAGATATCTACAGGCTGAACTGTGTATTTCCACTTCTGTAGGCACATCAAAGGCACAGCTGTAGGAGTTAAATATCAATGGGTTTATCATATTTGAAAAACGGCAAGATATAATTTCATATTGTTATCCTTGTACATTTACTGGACATTACAGTATAATCAAAAAGTGGATAATTGCTCTTTCACTTAGTTAATGACTGTACATGGTATTATTATACAAGGTATAGTAAGGGCTTATCTGGATGGAGTTTAGAAGGAGTTCAGGAGAAATTAGAGAAGCTTTTGGGTGTGGCATCAGGATATGATGGACTCAGCACTGTATTTACTTTCATCCCTCCAAAAGGTCCGGCTTAAAATATCCAGCCCAGGCTTGCTAGCATGTGCATATATGTAATATCGCACTAGGAAGTGGTGCAATTAGATATGCTGCCCATGGTCATGTAAAAGAGATTGGACATGCAACAAGGAATTAGGCGCGACCCCTTTTGCCTCTCTTACAGGCATACTCACATTTGTCCAGTGGTATGCGATTATGTTTGCATATGCACAATCTGTGAAGAACCACTATATAAAGCAGTAGCTGCTTCAAGACAAAAATTTTATGTTGGGCATCCAGTGATCCAGCACAGTACCAAAAATGTGATCCAGCACAGTACCAAAAATTTCACATATTTGTCTATGTTGACGTGTTCTTACTTTGGCTAGTTTCAGCATCTTTCTGTGAAAGGCTGGTACACAGCCTTTGACATCAACAAAAGACATGCAAAGTGTTTTCTCCTATTTTTTATAAAGCCTATTTATTTTATTATCTTAACTATGCATGATTATTTTGTTGCATTTTATTATTATTTTTGTTTACATTTAGGCATTTGGTATATGCTTTCACCAAAACAACTGGTGCCCTCTAAGCAGATTCTTACATGTATCCCAGAATACATTGCGGTGTGGTTGAACGCTTGTGGTTTGGGTTGCAGGTCAATAGGAGCTAATGATTTTGACTACAGTCTCTAGTTCTGCATGGTGGCCCCCCATAAACCGGACTAAAAGATTTACCTTCACTTGTCTCTCATCAGGCATTTTATTAAGTTAGTTTTGTAAAACCACACTCTGTGAATTCGTCCCTCTGAAGAATAAACAGCTCACAGCTGATAAGTGGAGAGGCCCACGGGCCTGATGATATATAGTGGTGGTCTTGCAGTCAATATACCTCAACCATACTAACCCTGGTGGCTTATAAAACATTTCTTGCTATTAGGTCACTGTGGGTTAGTGGTATACTTGGTTTTGTGGTTTAAGTACAACATTAAAGAAAGTGAAAGTGGCATATTTGTCAGATATGGTAACCCATACCCAAAAATATGACCTCTGCATTGAACCCATCACTAGTGAGGAGTGAACACAGACACACAGACAGACAGACAGACAGACACACACACACACACACACACAGAGAGAGCAGTGGGCAGCAAACTATTGCACCCAGGGAGCAATTGGGGGTTAGGTGCCTTGCTCAGGCGCATCAGTTACTACCTGTCAGTGCTGGAATCAAACCAGCAACCTTCTGAATACAAGCCCGGCTCACTAACCAGTAGGTCAAAACTGCCCCCTGAAAAGGTATTTACAGTGCATTTTATTTCCAGGCAGCACACATAACGGTAAACTATATAGCTTGTAAGTCTCATTCGAGAAATTGATGTTTTGTTGTCTATAAGCATATTTAATCAATGCAGATAATTTTTGTACTTTATATAATGAAGTATAATTTGTCGTTGGTTAAGGGGAGATTTGCAATGTGGCATCTATAACAGTCTCTCAGCATAGCTTACAGTATTAACTAAAATAGAAGACCCTGCTAACCCTCTCTGTGCCTGATGACCTTTACTGTCTCTGGAGTTCAGGGCTGATAATCGCCTGAATTTATTAAAGCATGTCTCAACCCTTTCTTTAGGACTTGACAAAAACATCATGGCAAATTAATTTGGATGAGCTAAGGAGCTGCATTCAAATGTTATCTTCCATGGACTTATATAGCTAACCAATCAGAATAAAAAAATAAATAAAATGGGAGCCAATGGGTCCAACAATGAAATATGTAAAAGTTAGAATACCTTACCTTTAATCTCTATATAACAAAACTGCTAAATATTAGGCACCAAATTAAAGATTGATGAAGTTTAATAAAGTCACATATTGACATTATTGGTGATTAGATGTTAAATTGTTTATCTTTTTGTTTGTCCTGTGCTCTCTTTTGTTTTTGAAGTCCTAACAGAATATTATAATATTACAGTATAGAGTTAGATCACGTTTACACTATAGTGTGAAAATTAAGGTTGGATGAGTAGATTTCCTAATTGGTTTAAAATTGATCATATGATCAGTGTTAGGGAGAATAAACATGTTTCAGAGTGCTGTGTTCCCCCATGGATTGTCAGACACAGCGTTCTTACTGTAGGTCACAAAATTCCAATGTGCCAAGGTGTTGCTGGGAAAGAGAGGCATGGAAGTGATTATATTGTGTTAAGTTTCGTTATTGAGAGTTACAGGTGACATGGAAAGTTGCCATTAAATTTAACGAGGGAGAGAGTGCCAAGCGGTTAACACTTTACGCTAGTGTGCATCAGTTGTTTTCAGAGGCTTACCACTTTACCACACAATGGATTCTCCTTGAAGTCTGTTTCCCACCTTGAGCTAGACCTAGAGAAATCTGCATCTGTATACGTCCTGTATGTTACACTGCACGACCAACTAGCATAATTTTTCAGTGTTTAAACCGTAGCAGTAATGTTTAACAATGTTTACTAATGTTTTTAGGAGCGGTCAAAATGTTTTTTTGATGTTGTATTAACCTTATCGCTTGGTTATAAACATTGTTAACGTTGTAAAAATTCTGTAATGTTTTTTAGCCTTTTAAACTTAATAATAACCTTTTTAATATGAAATATAATGTTATAAATGTTCTACTAATGTTACTTGAAAAACGTTTCTTTTGGAAACTTTTAGGGAACAACATTCTGAGAATATTCCCATTTAGCTGGGATGCTTCTTTGAAATTACTGGTGTTTGCTAAGGCTAATGGTGTAACACATGCATTGCTAAGTGTTCCTGCAGCTTTAATAGTCAATAGTCAGTGCTTATTTATCAAGTGGTACTTATTTAAATGAATTGATGCCGTATTTTAAAATCCAGTAATATACTGAATTGAAGTCTGGAATTTTTAAAACCTTTGAATTATCTAAAGATAAACACAGAAGATTGATTTAGACACGGTTTACAGACGGTCCTGAAATCATTCAAGCCATTTGTGTTTCTTTGATACGGACTTTAAAGTCTAACCGAAGTCAGATTTTTCCCTCACCACTTTAACGCTTCTAAAATTACATATCGATCAGTTCTGTCACCGCAGTGGAGTGATGTGTTCCGTCGTAAGCTTTGAGTCTACCGTTTGAAATTCTGCTTGACATCTATAAGCGCTTTTATAAGTTTGCAGGTTATAATAGCATGAGTAGCCCTGGACCGCAGCCTGAGTGAGGATCTTTCAGCACCCGTTTAAAAAGTTACTGCTTGTCTTTCTTCTCAATGTGTAGATTGTGTGTTGCAGTCTGTGTGTGTAAGCATGTGTGTGCGATTTTCTGAAAAAGAAACAATAGGTCAGGTGACTTCAAAACACAATGAACATCCAAGTAACATCCTAGCAACATTCTGGAAAACACCCACAGGGAGTGTTTTGAGAAATGAAGATGGATGGAAATGAGAAATAGAAATTAAAAGCATGTTTATGAAAACTTTATTAATTACAGGTTGATCATTTCTTCAGCAGATGTTTCAGCTTTAAACTTCTCTGCTGTGATCGTCTAACACAATGTGATGCTGAACTGAATTATGGAAGATTGTCATTTATTTAAACAGATGAAAAGCAGTTGATTACTTATGGGCTGGATGAAAGCTCACCTAAAAAATATCTGTTGTGGTGACGCACTTCACCAATCCAGATGTGTGTTATAATCATTGTGCTCTGCAAAGTTTCTGCCCATTGCTGTAGCCAATCGTGTTGGATGGCAGGTATTATAGACGTGTTCAGTGCACTGCTCCACATGTTTAATGTACGTAACTGATGTCTTCCATCTTAAAACAATAGGTGTGTATTTCTTTGTTACTTCCTCTGTGAAACAAGGTTAATGGCCCATGTCTCCATGCATTCAGTACCCTTTGTTTTGTCTGTGGAAATTGAGAAAATGCTATGAGCAGTTTACTTTGTTTTATTACCTTAATACAGAGTTCGTTTAAATTTACTTAGATTGCTCAGCGAGTCATTTTGTCCTTTTAAGGGGTTATAATTTGCCTTACACTACATACAACAAGCACAAGTAAAGTTCAGTAGCCAAAACAGAACCACTGAACACTTTGAATGGAGTCAGATGTTAAAGTTTAAACTTAAGCACTGCGTGACCTTATAATTTGTTTAGTATTGTTTTACAATTTGTATATAAATAAGTGTGTAATGGAATTTAGTGTTTTAAGAATTGAGACTAAATACAAATAGATCTGTAACGAGAGTGAGCTAATGAGAACGAAACGCTTTAAGCAAAGTGTGCATGGGGGGGTATAATCAAAACAACATTTCTAAAAAAGAACAGAATGATTTTCAGCCAAAACTCCACTGTTTTAATAGCAATGACTGGCTTCAATGAACAATTGCTTTGATCAAACCCTGCTGCTTCTTAAATTCTGCGTCCCCAGAATTAGAAAATGGAGGAAAACTTGTTGTTGTCAATTGATGTCAATATCACTGAGTATTTGTGATCGCTGGATTGGAAAGTTGAGATATTTTGTGTGTGTGTTTGGGAGGGCAGAAGTAGTCTCGTTCTTTCCATTAGCAGTTGTGTGTGTACTGCTGTTCTGACCTCATGAAAGGTGAGTAACAGTAATCTATTCCACTCTGTGGACATCAGATGAGATCAAATGTAGAGTTTAATAGTCTGTCAACAGATGAAGGAAAACAGAAAATGATCCTGACTTGTGTGGTAGAATAATTGTCTGTATATTTAGTAACTCTGCTGTGCTAACAGATTGTCAGCTGTTGTCTGTCTATGATTTATTTTGACGTTTTATTGGACACTGATTTCAAGATATTTTTAGTCTTATCAGTGGCATTACAAATATATATGAATTTGTAAAATGGCTTGTATAAATATCTTGTTTATTATAAATCTAATAGTTTTAACTTTGATTTCTGAAACATTTTTCTTATCAAGTACATTACTTGGTGAAGAAATTGTTTAGTAACTGTATGTTATTATTCATTTGAATAATTTATGTATTATATTATATTATATCCTGCTGGCCTCGTTGAACAATTGTATCCTTCTGGCCTGGACCCTTCTTGCTCCTTAAGGACCAGACTTCCATCAGCATGCAGTCCATATCAGATGACCCCATTACCCCGGCTGCTCCTCTAAGGATTCTGCTACTGCTAACTGTCTGTCAGCAGTTCACCATTTCCAACCACACGTGAGACAGTAGCGCACAATAGCTTGTTTAGTCCAGACCTAAGCTAAGCATTAGTTCTTTCACGTGTTTGCTTCAGGTTTTATTGTGTTGAGTGTCTCATTTCAAAAAGCACAGACAGATAGTTTGGGAGCAATTAACAGTTGTGCAACTTTAGCATGCACAAAAGCTGCATATACATTACATATACATAATTACATAAATTTAATTATTATCATTTTTCTCAGCATAAGCAAACCATAAGCAAGATTTTATAAAAATATGAAAGTAAAGGCTCATTAAAGCAATAGGTTAATACTAATGAGAATCTACAACAACATCAGTAATTGTTCTGGTTATGTTCAGTGATACAGCCATAGGCCTACATAAGGCCTACTCAGTAAATAACATGATTGACAACATGACTGAATTCATTTAGGATTAGAACAGATAAAACCCCTGATCAGGATCTGGACAACCTCAAAGTCTCTATTCAGTTTAGTAGGTCTTTAAAGAATCTTGTGTCTGTTTGTCTTGCCATCACTTTGAGATTTTTAAATGATGCATTGCTGTTCCTTCGTGCTAGGTCGTGTTTGTGATTCAGCGATTCCAATAAACCATCCGGTAAATAAGAAAAGTTAAAAAAAGTACACAACAATATGAAAATGGACAGAGAGTAAATAAAACATGAAAATAAACAGACGTGACAGCCTGTATTTGTGGATCACTGGCTTTGAGCATAGTCCTAATAGAAGACAGTTGGAAGTGCCGTCGTTCTTATGAACAGAACATACAGTCTTTATTAAGTCAACAGAAACAATATAATATTACCATATAACAACGCAATAAGCATCTCATGCAGTCATTGAAACTGACAGCTCTTTAAACGATCGTCCAATCATTCAGTCACATATCTAGTTGGTTTGACTTACCAGTGGAAGTTCTTAAAGAAACAGCTGGCGCACAATTGGTGGCAACAGACTTTTTGTTGTTCGCTTGGCTTTAGTGTCCCTGTCTTTCATTAATGTGCCATAATTTTACGTGGGGATTCAAGTGTTTGCCATGTGTCTGAAACCTGAATACATCATTGTGCTCTGTAAACAATTCATAGGTTTGCATGAAGAGGAGAAAAGCTAAGCGGTGACTGTACAAGATTATGCGTAAGACTGGGGTGGATGTTTGGATTGCAAAATTTTTTTGATGGTTCATTTGCGATGACAATAGCAACTGTATGTTTACTGTTTCTTAAGGAAATGTTTAGATTAAGTTTAATAACTAGGATTTGGTTTGAGCAGTTGTAAAAATAATGCTAGTTAGCGAGCACCGCTAATAAACAGCCAACAGAACATAACCGTACATTTGAGACAGTCTTTGTTATCTGGTTGAGACTTGATTGACAGATGATGTGGTCCAGTCCAACTGGCTCATGTCGATGTCTTAAATGGTATGTCAAGGTCACTATTAAACTGCTGCTGCTGCTATTTAGAATATAATAGACTAGTTTAAATTGCATGTCAGGATTAAAAGATGGTTTAACCACTGCAAACAAAAATCTCATTTCTATTTGTAGAGTTTTGATTGCTCTACTCAGATCTTGTTCCCTCATTGTGGGTTGGGCTAGCATGTGTTCAGACTACCTCTGTTGGCACAGGCTGGGTCTTTGCTTGGCATCAGGGCATTAAACCCGTCTCACCCTGACTGGTGCTGGAAACAGGCGGGGATCATCACCTCTGGGGTCAGAGGGATGTAAAGACAGAGCAGTCACGAAAAGGATTATGAAAGTCTGACACTCGCAGCAGTCGATCCCTGAGGGAGATTAGATAAGATCTAAAGGTGGCGGTCCAAAACAGGAATCTGACACAGTGGGATATGATGAGGGGGCCCTGTGCTGGTGGCTGGGGTGCATAAGGAGTTGTCTGGAATGAACATGTGCTGTGACATCATAAACATCTTCTTTATAGTGTGTATCACGTCTTCAAATGCTTCTCCAATGACCCCTGGAGTTCACGTTGTACCACTTGGTGGTAAATATATAGATGAGCTCAGTATAGTACTTTGTACCTGGCCAGTTGCATATGTGTTTGTTGACAGCTATAGGGGGAGAGAAATATGTAAAACACTCACTGGATTACAGTTTACTGTATGTAAAGAGAGAATGGATGCCATGTTAGGTATGAAACATTCTATGACATCACTTCCTTTTCCTCCTCAAATGTGGTAAATAAGTACAATAAGCTTCATCATTAAAATATTACAGTAATTCAACAACTTATGCAAGAATGACTTTATGAATCAGTTACACTTAAATTTGTTTGTTTGTGTTTTAAATAACATGTCTTTTTAACAATTGTGTCAAATTAAATATGGCTTTAACTAAGGTCAACAGAATATAAATAAAATATTTAATATATAAAAATTAAAATACAATAATAAAATAATAACATTTATCACTGTAATGTAACTATTGATCATGCCAACAAATAATGATTTGTTATAAAAAGATAAATAAATATATTTATATATAAATATATAGGTTTTGTTTGAAAGTAAATGAGCTTTGTAGTTTGATGTGTGTATTTCTCCAGAACCCGCAGTGCAGTTCCCACAGACACTTTTACAAGCTCTCATAAATTACAACAAAACTCAAAACTAATGTTAATAAATAAGGATATGACAGTTTGTTTGTGATCTTTTTACAGTAGCACTATGTCACTGTACAAGTTTCGTAACTATTTAAAAAAAGTCACGAATGACTGACACAAACATTTTCAATAACCTCAAATGAAATTACCTGCTGTTTATTTCTGATCATTGACTAATTTGTTCTGCATTTTGCAGAGTTGAGTCTCTTCCAAAGATTTAATATAACAGTTTCTGCTGAATTAACATTGAAAATAGTGTTTATGGGAACATAAACATCTGCTCAATGCTCCCTATGCCCTGTAAATACACCGGCCGGGTCATTTTGACATTGATAAGAGTATTACACGCCAGCGATCAAACCGCAGAACGCGCATCCTGTCTCCCTCGCGTGTGACCAGACAGCGCTTGTAACATCCAGGAAAACAAGCTTTCGTGAGCGCAGTGTTTTACAGGGTGGAACCAAGGTAAGCATGAGTACTGTTTTCGTGCGTCCGCACACACGCACATTCACACACATGCGCGATTGTTTCTGTGTCTGTGTTGATAAACGCTGCAGTTTTAGTAGAAGGTGCGGAATGCATTCTTTCACGAAACGCTTGGCCCTGAGTTGCCCAAACACATGGACCACCGAGTTGCAAACAAAGAACTTTAAATTCAGTTCTGCAAATCTTTTACGCATTCTCATGATTGTAGCAGGTGTTGAAGGAATTACCTAATTGTTCTGATTTTAAGTACTGCTTGTAATCTGTCCATATACTTAATGTACAGTTAACATATAGGGATACTTTTTACTAGGCTGCTTTAAAACCTGAAGTAATTAACTTGAGTTAGACCTGTGTTTAAAAAACAGTTTTACGTGGATTTAAAGATCTGATTAATGCCGCCCCTTATGGTGGATTTTCGTATAATGTGTGATGATAGTAAGGTGTCATGGCCATTTTTTACTTTATGTAAATAGGTGAATGAGCAAGGGTAAGAAATACATTTTAAAATCTAGATTTTAAAAAATATTTTAAAATCTAGTTTGATAATGATAATCTGTTTTAACCTAATTTTCTTAATCAAACAGTATTTTTTCTGATGTTAACCCTTTTCTCATACATTGCTATATTACACATTTCTCATACATTTATTATCTCCCTGTACACTTATATAAATATTAATATTTACAGATGATTAACCTTCCTTACATGTATTTTTAACTTTTATTCTTTTATTCTATCTTATTTAATGCTTAAAAATGCAGTTGTGTCAACTTGCATCATAAAAATCATGTAGTTGTCATGATTTTTTAAATAGTGCTTTGCAAGTGCTTTATTACTGTTGTGATCAACAGATGACAAGCCTGCAAGTTTTATGTTCTGTCTGTACATAAACGTCCTGTGCTGGTCAGTCGAGGTGAATGTAGGATGTTTCCTTGTTGACTATCGTGTAGGCTTGGACAAGTGTTTTCAGCTTAATTATAGCAGAGAGAGGAGCCTGTGAAGGAAGTGTAGCAGAGGTGTAATGTGATCTGACATTGTGATATTGAGCAGAAATATGCCATTTATATAGCTATATTACTGCAAACCACTTGATTAGACATTTAAACCTCTGTTAATGAATGCATACGGTTGCATGTAATTTCTCAGAATCGTTTGTTAGATGTTGGGTGTCTGAAATGTGCATGTCGTTGTAAAATTTGTTGTGAATTTTTGCTTGATTCCATCAAGATTTGCTGCTTGTGTAGTGTTATGGATTAGTGATGTCATCTTCATACCTTCAGATATGAAAACTAAGTAGCATTGAAGTTATAGTGGTATGTAGCAGCTGAGAATTATGGTACAAGTTGTTCTCATTCCATCTCTCACCCTCTTACGCACACAGCCTCTCTCACACACACACATACACACACACTCTCTCTTTCTTTTGTTTTATAACATTCACATTGGTTTTAGTAAAGGTTGATAGATGTGTTTTTTTAACATCAAACCCCAACAGCATCACAGACAAATTCTCTTTCAGCATGCCAACAATCACACAATATCACACGCACAAAGACATATCAAGTCCAAGGTCATCAGTTTGGCATCTTGACAAGACAGTTTTAAACAGTGACCCCTTACAGAGGTCAACAAACTATCACACCACCAGTAGAGACACTTCAACAGCTGATGAAACCTTTTACTCATATATATATATATATGTGTGTGTGTGTGTGTATGAATTTATAAAACGGTTAGTGCCAGTCATTCATTCTGATAAAACCCAGCTATGACTGATTCCCCAATGATTTTGTGTATACAGTATGTGTATCACTATGCAGTACCCTTAGAAACCACTTTTAACAACATAAATGTGTGAAGTGCAAAGGGATTATAATAGAATAGATGGAAAATTAATGTTTTCTCATGCATTGTGTTTACATGAATAATGACAGCATATAAAAATGTTTTCATTTGAGCTCCATGAGATGACGCATATTACACCTAGAAACATTCTGCTGCTGTTCACAGTCATTCGGGGACTATTTTTTCCAGTGGAAGGAAAGCTTTTAGTGATTTTACTGCACTGATACATATATTTTGGCATTAATATTTGTATTGTGGGTTAACCATTTTATAAAAGCAATAATGTAAGTCAGCAATAATGTAATGAGTCAGAAGCGCTGAGATCAATTTGCAGTATTTAATAATCGTGGTCAAACAGGCAGGGGTCAATAACAGGCAAACAACAACAATAAAGATAGGGCAAGGCAAAAACGTTAAACAGACAGAGGTTTAAGGTCGAGGCCGAGGCAGGCAGAGAACATTCAAACAGGATATAAACAGTACAGGGATCATGGCAGGGGGCAAACAGGCATAAGCGATAAACAATTCAGAGGTCAAACACAAGGTAATCAATAAACATAGGAAACGCTCAGAAATGACAGCAGGGGCAAATCAAGCCTTCACAATGAGACAGAAGACAGTTTATAATGGGATGGGGTGATTGGGCACAAGTGAAACCAATGAGTAATTAGTCCTGGGTATGTGGTATTCTGGGAGATGTAGTTCAGAACAGGATAAGTTCTAATTCCAAAGATGGAGATCTCTGCTGGCACGAGGGAGGCGGAGCTAAGGTCTCCTCTGTGACAAATAAGGAACTTGAGGCTAGTGCTTAAATAAGTCACAACTGAAGAGGTTACCTAACATCGCCCTTTAGCCGTGACTTATTCACAATATAGCACAGCTTCTCCTACCTTATTGCTTACATATAGTCTTTATAGTCAAGTCACCCTTTGCCTAGAATTTGCAACAATGTACTTTATCACCCAATCTCTTGAGGCGTCATAATGAAGTTCTCATCTATGCTGAGTTCCTACTGGCTGCATTTTCTTCATTATTTAGTCCAACTCAACCATTTAAATCTTTAGTTTTATAATAATAGAAATTAATACGTTGTCACATTTATATTTTAATCTACAGAACTCATTTCAAACATTAAAGAATACGCCTTCAGATCAAAGGGTTGCTGCCAATGCTGTCAAACATATGAAGATATTTTGACAGAATATTTCCCACATATTGCATGTATTTATGGAGCATGTTTAAGTCATGTTGTTGGTCTGGCATGTCCTCAGTGTTGTTTCATGGCAGAGGGGGTTTAGCTGAGCACACATTATTATTCACAGCTATAGGACAGAGAACATATTGAATTACCAACAATGTGTCACAATATCTGTACTGTGTAAATTCCACTCTGAAATGTTCCGAGCTTTTGTCATCTGCCATCATTGACACTGTGCTGGAAAGCCTCCAACACCTTCACCCTGCGCGTAGCTTCACACACGTTCTGCATGGCAGATTTGCCTTAATCAGTGACTGTGTTTGATACTGCCTGGAGGGCCAAAGTTATGGCCAGAGAGGTTAATGAGGATCAGGGAACTRAGGTTATTCCAGAGGGCGAACAGCTTTTGACTTTCTCACAGGTCAGTAGCTATGTAGTGTCACGGCAAGCTGTGATGTAGCGCTGTGAATTCTCCACTTCTCCTCATGCAGCGAGAGTAAGGGGAGGATCTCTACTGTGTCCTACATGTTGTTCTGGGGTTGTTGTTGTTGTGGTCATAGCTTCCAGGTCAAATTTACACTAGGGCACTTTCACACTAGCATAGTTACAGGTAATGTGAACTATATAATGTGAACATTCATATAATGAATGTGTGTGTTTTGTTTTTAAGAATTGTTTGATTGGCAGTGTGGGCCTCAGGAAACAATTCTTTCTGTAAGTTTGTGCCAGACAGGAGGTACCAGCTCATAAAACCCTGAGCCCTACAGCCCCTAGCATCATACACACACTTAAACACACACACACTGCACACATTGTGCAGTACCCCTGCAGAGATCCTCCACCCTCAATAGACAGAATCCCTGCCCCTAAATGAGGAAGTTGTGAGCTCATTAAAGTGGGAAGTTAATGATGTGGTTCTTTAGGCCTGTCCTGGTGTGCGTTTAGTGGAACAAGCTAGGATTTAAAATACCCCTGATGTATATCAAATCTGAATTTATGCTTTTATTTAATTTGTTGATATATTTCAGCTCTATATAGTTGTAATCTGGAAATCAGCACATTGCCATTATTAAATTTATTATAGAGTATTTACATTTTTTTCCTTATTAGAATCCTGGCTGCTAACACAAACGGTTGTAGGTTCGGAGCCAGATTGGATTGACCAAGTAGCTTGAGTTCAGGCTCTGCTGCCTCCGTTTTTCACTAGAAAATTTTGTCATTATTTACCCTCTAAGCAGAAAAGATGGAAGCTTCTGTGAGGTTAAAGCAGAAGCATGTTTAAAAGCATGTTTAGCAATTAGTTTAATCGTGTCATGTCTAAGGACCGTGGGGATAGACCCCCTGGTGTATGTCTGAATCACTCACTTGATGTGAAGCCATACTGAACATTTCCAGTAAACATGTCTGTGTTTATCTCTGCATTGAAGTTGGAGTTTCTAGTAAAACTTTTGGGTTTAGACCATATTAATGGAATTATTCACCCCAAATTTAAACAATAATCATTTACTCACCTACATGTTGTTGAAGTTAAAGTTACCTGGCTGCTATACTGAGCACTTCCAAAGAAGAGCTGGTTGGTGGATTTAAGATTTGTAAAAATTCATGGCAAGGAACCTTGGAATGACATTTATGAGTTTTGTGGCAGTCTGAAGTGGGTAAACAAGAGAATCTTAAGCACAGTTGTATTCCAATTTGTTTGTAGTGTTATGACTGTAAAATAATTAGTACTTATTACTTTCAGATAGTCAAACATTCCACTTTCCATTTCCACTAATTTCATCTGTGTTTAAACTTAAGACTGCTGTGCCATTATTTTAATAAGCTACCAGCTTGTTTGCATGCCAGGCTATTATTGCGGTCACATTGACTTCAGATTTACCTGGCCCTAATTAACTGTGGTCACCTAACATGTTGACCCAATATCCTCTTCCTGTCTTAGTAGGCGATTCATTGCCAGAAGTTATGCCTATGGTCAAAAGTCTGGCTCTGGTGTGACATGAGCATGTTTACCAAATCTTCTCCAATTTTCTTCCTGTGATGTTCCCCAACATGTTTACATGTTTTACTGCAGTAAACATACTGCTATGTGCTGGCACAGTGGTCTCATTTTGATCATTTGAATGACATGCATACTGCATGGATGATATCGCTTGCTTCAGAAGTACTATTTAAATAAAATAAATGCCTGGTTTGGTTACAGTGTCTCAGATAAAGGGGATCATGGTCCAATAACTGGAGGATTGTGGTGGTATTGTTGGTCCGTGGTCTGTGCATGTGGGCAGAGGTCTATAGATGATAATCTGTTTGATGGATGACACATTAGTTCCAGCAGTTTGAACAGGCACACGACTGCAGTTATGTGTTGTTAAAAAGTTATGTGTACTTGTGTGTGCTTAAGTGCTTGCGCTTGTGCTAATGTATGCAGGACATGACAAGTCGACACTTTCATAGCAAACTAATCTGAGAAGATGGGTCAACCCGAGGGACCGGCACCGTTGTCAGATTTGTTTTTATGTACTGCCACTTTCAGAAGTTAAAGTGATGCTTTCTTTTCCCAGAAAGAATGTGAAACCTGGTTATATAATTTTCAATATATTTGATATTTGTAAATATGTTTAATAAAATTAAAATGTTAGTAAACATATTTGTGATATGTGATGCTTTATTGCTTCACATTTTGTATCACATTTTTCTTCACTATCATGCAGCCCTAGTAAAAACCCATTAATACTAAGTTCTGGACTGCATTGGACCGCCAGATGCTTGTTTGTGATGGCTGGTGATGTCTGAGTCTGTGTGAGCATTTCTTCTGGAAAGGAAACTAAGAGCCCAGTGTCTGTCCAAGTGTAAACCCATCAGAAAATCTGTGACCAAACGGATACAGTCCAAACCACTAGTGTTTTATGCGCTATCCAGATGTTACACATAAACACTTTGTATTCATACTATAAACACTATAAAGCTACTGTAAGTGCCTTGCATGAGATGTCCATTAACTACCTCACAGATATCACTGAAATAGATCCTGAGAAATTACACCCGTCACAGCCATATAAACTATATCTGAGAGAAAATGACAAGAAAATGATGAGTGTGAATGTGTCAAATGAATGATTTTTTTTTACAGATTTTTACAAAATCTTTACAACTAAATTTTTAACATGCTTAATATCAAACCTAAACATTTTCTTTAAACATATTTTACATGGTTGTATTTTAGGAAGGGAGTCTATTGCAAAAGGATGGGGTCCCCCCATCATATTCGGAGGTCCTTGGCAATAAAACTTTGAAAACCGCTGGTCCAGAAGATACCTGTCCACTGTGTGTTATATGATATCATTACATGTCTTTATTGGGAAATGTGTTCACTGTGACCTTTTTGGTTCTGGTATGTGGACACCATATGTGAGTGTTATGTTGGAGTTTCTTCTCCAGCTCTGCACACCTGTGCCCGTCCAGTAATACAAGAGAGCACCTCTGTGATTGACAGGTCATTTCATCAACATGGCACATGTGCATGATGCTCATCTGATCGACATGGTCAGGCAGCCTTAGCCTTTGGCCCATGCTGTGTGCTGCCATATTTTCAAGTCTGATCTGAGGTCAGTTTGTAAAGAGGACCCGGAAAGAGAAGCCTATCCCAGACAGAGTGTGTATCTGTTCTGACTGAGCACAGCTTTAGGGAGTAAAGTCTTGAGGGGCAGAGGTCTTTAGTGGTCCTGAGGTGATGAAACCCCCTGCTCGTCCTCTGTTTTTTTTTCTCATTTCACTTGCTTTTCTTGCGGTGGTTTATCAAATAGTGCAGACAGATGCCCACTTTTTATAATCAACCCCACTAACATCTGACCTCACAGCTGGACTAAAGAGTTCATGGGCCAGAAGATCAAGAGGCTGGTGTGTGTGGGTGGGTGGTTGTGTGTATGAGAGAGAAAGGGGAAAGAAAAGTCAGACCGTAATCTGAATAGGCAAACCTTAGTCTGCTTGTGATCTGTCCTGCATTCAAGATCATTTACAGGATCTGAGTCTGAGCCTCTGACTATGAACAGGCATATCAACAGACCATTTATGTGCTCTCTTATGCATATTGCATATAATAACACAACATTTAGTACAATGTGTTGTCAATTTACCACAA